>JAPVLO010002370.1:0-36050 GCA_027257055.1 Cephalopachus bancanus | reverse complement strand
AAAAAAAAAAAGTAGAAGTATGTTGACGCTTAACACCCTGCTTCCTTGTTTTTTTCTGCTTTTGGTTTTACATTGACATTATTTTGTTTAAAGTTTTACTTCTTTGTAATTCATGTTACATAATTTATTATCACGAATACACACAATAAGCATTTATAGCATGTGTACAAGTAATTCAGTAACACATGTGTAACTATCATTCATTCATGAAACAAAAAATGTTAAAACCTTTTAAATTATCTTTAATATTCCTTTATGCACCTCCCTTTCTTATCTAGAGTTAAATAATTTCCCAAGTTTTGTACATGTGCTTCCTATTTGAAAATGATATCAACATATATTGATGTATCTTTAAGTGTACATTATTATGTTTTGCACATTTCAGCATTAAATACATAGAACCCAATGTCTCTTTCTGACACACATCTGAGACTTTCATCCTTTTTTAATACTATTCTTTTAATACTCACCCATGTCAGTATGACTACCTGTAATTATTTTATTTGTACTGCTGTATAGAATTACATTATATGAATATACCTCAATTTATTTATTCATCCTGTAAAATTATGGTAATTTGTAATATTTTGCTTTTGTATGAATATTCCAATAATTTTGTTTTTATGTGTGCCTAGTGTAGTCAAGCAATTTTTTTCTCTACTTGCCTCATAATGAGATTTCTGGATCACAGTGTATGAACACCTTCAACTTTAGTGATTAATTCCAAAATGTCTTCTAAACTGAATCTAACAGTTTATACACTCAACTGCAGCATAACACTGCCAACTCTTGGTACTCTTTTTTTTTTATTTTAATTTTTTAATGTGGATTGTAAAATATTGTCATGTGGATTTAATTTGTATTTCCCAGATAATTATTGATAATGACTATCTTTCCCAATATTTGTCCTCCATTTATGGTTCCTATTCTGTGAAATGCTCATTTACGTGTTTTGAGCATTTTTTGACTATGTTTTATTCTGTTTTTAATGGTAACTAGAAGTTATTAATATCCTCCACATAATAACCACTTGGTGTTTCACTATATATGCAAACATTTTCACTTCAAATAGTTGTCTTTCTTTTAATTTCTATCAAGATATTTTTTTTTTAATCAATATTTTTTATTATGATATTGTGGGGTACAGTTAAGGTTAGGTATACAAATATGTTTCATTCAGACACCCTGTTGTTAAGGTGTTTCCCCATCCCCAGACAGATATTTGCTACCGTTAATCCCATCTCCCTCCCCCCCATAGTTTCCCAGTACCGTCAGTCATTTTCTTATAGTATTACATTGGATGTTCAAGGTCCATTATATGAGTGAGAACATGTGATACTCGGATCTTTGTTTCTGTGAGAGGTCACTCAGTATTATAGACTCTAGTTCCATCCAGGTTGCTGCGAAATTCATGATTTTGTTCTTTTTTATGGCTGTGTAGTATTCCATCGTGTATATGGACCACATTGTTTTAATTCAGTCCTTTTTTGATGGGCAGCATGGTTACTTCCAGGTTCTTGCTATTGTGAACAATGCTGCGATAAACATACGTGTGCAGGTATCTTTTTTATAGAGTGATTTGAGTTCTTCAGGATATATTTCCAGTAGGGGGATTGCGGGTCATATGGGAGGTTGATATTTAGAGCTTTTAGGAATCGCCACACTGCTTTCCACAGAGGTTGCACTAGTTTACACTCCCACCAACAGTGTAGAAGTGTTCCCTTTTTGCCACACCCTCTCCAGCAGCTGTTATTTTTTGGGACTCTGATTCTTATGTTTGCTCCTTTTGTGCTGTTCAGCCCAGATGTTTATGAACTGACTGTCTGACCTTAGCCTGCCCTGACGCTTGTGGATTCCATTTCATGGACCAGGTTTTTTTTTTTTTTTTTTTTTTTTTAATAATCAGTATTTTTTATTATCGTTTTGTAGGGTACATTTAAGGGTTAGGTGTACAATTACGTTTCATTCAGGCACCCTATTGATAAGAGGTGTTTTCCCAGTCCCAGATAGATATTAGCTACTGTTAATCCCACCCCCCCCCCATAATTTCCCAGTACCATCAGTCATTTTCTTATAGTATTACATTGGATGTTCAAGGTCCATTATATGAGTGAAAACATGTGATATTCTGATCTTTGTTTTCTGTGAGAGGTCACTCAGTATTATAGACTCTAGTTCCATCCAGGTAGCTGCGAAATCCATGATTTTGTTCTTTTTCATGGCTGCGTAGTATTCCATCGTGTATATGTACCACATTTTTTTAATCCAGTCCTCTTTTGATGGGCAGCATGGTTGTTTCCAGGTTCTTGCTATTGTGAATAACGCTGCGATAAACATACGTGTACAGGTATCTTTTTTATAGAGTGATTTGTGTTCTTCGGGGTATATTCCCAGTGGGGGGATTGCAGAGTCATATGGAAGGTCAATATTTAGAGCTTTCAGGAATCGCCACACTGCTTTCCACAGAGGTTGCACTAGCTTACACTCCCACCAACAGTGTAGAAGTGTTCCCTTTTCACCACAGCCTCTCCAGCAGCTGTTATTTTTTGAGTTGTTGATAATTGCCATTCTGACTGGAGTTAGGTGATATCTCAGTGTGGTTTTGATTTGCATCTCCCTGATGATTAGTGAGGTTGAGCATTTCTTCATGTGTTTGTTGGCTGCTCGAATGTCTTCTTTTGTGAAGTGTCTGTTCATATCTTTTGCCCATTTTATAATGGGGTTGCTTGTTTTCTTCTTTTCAGTACATTTCAGTTCCTTGTAGATCCAGGATGTTAAGCCTTTGTCAGACCTAGAGTTTGCAAATACTTTTTCCCAGTCTGTAGGCTGTCTCCCTACTCTCTTGATGGTTTCTTTGGCTTTGCAGAAACTTGTCAGTTTAATAAGGTCCCATTTGTCTATCTTCTCTCTTAAGTCCTGTGGGTTTCGGGTTTTGTACAGGAATTGGATCCCCGTTCCGATTTCCATGAGAGTATTTCCTTCCTTTTCTAATGTTCTTATGGTTTGAGGTTTTACATTTAGGTCTCTGATCCATTTGGAGTTAACCTTTGTGCATGGGGATAGATAGGGGTCCTGTTTCAATCTTCTACATGTGGTCAACCAGTTTTCCCAGCACCATTTACTGAATAGGTTCTCCTCACCCCATTGGTAGGTGGTGGGGGCTTTGTCGAAGATGAGTTGGTTGAGGAATTGAGTTTTGCTTCTGGAATCTCAATTCTGTTCCATTGGTCTATATGCCTGTTCTTGTACCAATACCAAGCTGTTTTGATGATTGTAGCCTTATAGTAAAGTTTGAAGTCTGGTATTGTGATACCACCTGCTTTGTTTTTTTTGCTGAGGATTGTTCTGGCTATTCTTGGACGTTTGTGTTTCCATATGAATTCCTGTGTTGTTTTTTCTAGGTCAGAGAAGAATGTTATTGGTAATTTAATGGGTATTGCATTGAATTTGTAGATTGCCTTAGGTAAGATGGACATCTTCACAATGTTGATTCTTCCGATCCATGAGCATGGGATATTTTTCCACTTGTTCATGTCAGCTTTGATTTCTTTGAGCAGTGTTTTGTAATTTGCATTGTAAAGGTCTTTCACGTCTCTGGTTAGGAAGATGCCAAGGTATTTCATTTTTTTTGTGGCTATTGTGAATGGAATTGTGTTTTTTATTTGGGTTTCTGTTTGTTTATTATTGGTGTAGAAAAATGCGATTGTCTTTTGTACATTTATTTTGTATCCTGAGACTTTGCCAAAGGCCTTTATCAATGTAAGGAGGCCTTTAACAGATTCTCTTGGGTTTTCAAGGTACACCATCATATCATCTGCATAGAGAGATAACTTGACTTCCTCTTTTCCTATTTGAATACCTCTGATTGCCTCGTCTTCTCTGATTGCTCTAGCCAGGACTTCCAATACTATGTTGAACAGGAGGGGAGAGAGTGGGCATCCTTGTCTATTCCAGTTTTCAGGGGAATTGGTTCCAATTTTTGTCCATTTAGGAGTATGCAGGCTGTAGGTTTCTCGTAGATGGCTTTTATTATTTTGAGGTATGTTCCCCGTATGCCTAGATGTTCAAGGATTTTTATCAAGAAGGGGTGCTGGATTTTATCAAAAGCTTTTTCTGCATCAAATGATATGATCATGTGGTTTTTGTTTTGACATCTGTTGATGTATTTAATTAATTTATGGTTTTACGAATGTTGAACCAGCCTTGCATGCCAGGAATGAAGCCTACTTGGTCATGGTGAATGATTTTTGAGATGTATTGTTGAATCCTGTTTGCTAGGATTTTGTTGAGAATTTTAGCATCTATGTTCATCAAAGATATTGGCCTGTAGTTCTCTTTCTTTGTTGGATCTTTACCTGGCTTGGGTATCAGTGTGATGTTGGCTTCATAAAATGATTTGGGGAGGGTTCCATCTTTTTCTATCGCCTGGAATACCTTCAGTAGGATTGGTATCAGCTCCTCCTTGAATGTCTTGTAGAATTCTGCTGGAAAGCCATCTGGACCAGGGCTTTTTTTTGTAGGAAGTTTTCTTATTACGTAGTCGATTTCCTTGATTGTAATTGGTCTATTTAGGGACTCAATTTCTTCTTGTGCCAACCTAGGTAGATTGTGTGATGTCAGAAAGTCCTCCATTTCCTTGTGGTTTTCAAGTTTGTTTCCATACAAGTGTACATAGTAGTCTCTAATGATCTTTTGTATTTCTTCAGGGTCAGATGTGACTTCATCTTTTGTGTTTCTGATTATGCTTATTTGTTTTTTTTCTCGTTTTTTCTTGGTCAGTCTAGCTAGGGGACCATCGATCTTGTTTATTCTTTCGAAGAACCAGCTTTTTGTTTCATTGATTTTTTCAATTATCTTTTTGTCTTCTATGTCCTGGATTTGGGCTTTTATTTTGGTGATCTGGATTCTTCTGCTGAAATTAGGGTTTTTGTGGTCTTGCTTTTCCAGCTTCTTTAGGTGGCTTGTTAGATTGTGAATTTCTGTTCCTTCCATTTTCTTCATGTGTGTTTGTAGGGATATAAATTCCCCTCTTACTACAGCTTTCAGGGCATCCCAGAGATTTTGGTAAGATGTTTCTTCATTTTCATTTGTTTCCAGGTATCTTTTGATCCCTGTTTTGATTTCGTCATTGACCCAGGAGTTGTTTAGCATCATGCTGTTTAGTGTCCATGTCTTTGTGGGTTTTGGGGGGACTTTGTTGGTGTCAATATTTATTTTTATTCCACTGTGGTCCGAGAAGGTGTTTGGTAGAATTTCGGTCCTTTTAAATTTGCTTATACTTGATTTATGGCCGAGTATGTGGTCGATCTTAGAATATGTTCCATGTGGTGATGAGTAAAATGTGTATTCTGTGGTCTTTGGATGGAGTGTTCTGTAAGTATCAATTAAGTCCATTTGGTCCAAGGTCACATTGAGGTTCCGGATCTCCTTGCTGATTTTTTGTCCTGTTGATCTGTCTAGGGTTGTGAGTGGGGTATTAAAGTCCCCAGTTATGATAGTGGTAGAGTCAATATCTTTCTTTAGTTTTCCAAGAAGTTGCTTTAAGAAGGTTGGTGCACCTATGTTGGGGGCATATATGTTTAGGATAGATATTTCTTGTTGATGGATTGAACCTTTTATCATTATGTAGTGACCTTCTGTATCTTTTTTGATTTTTAATAGTTTGAAGGATATTTTGTCTGAAATTAAGATGGCTACTCCTCCTTTCTTTTGTATTCCGTTCACCTGAAAGACTGTTTCCCATCCTCTTACCTTGAGTCTGTGGGTGTCCTTTCTAGTGAGGTGAGTCTCTTGAAGGCAATAGATTGTTGCTTGATGATATTTTATCCATTTTGCCAATCTATGTCTTTTCAGTGGTGCATTTAGTCCGTTCACATTTAGGCTAATAATTGAAATGCAAGAGTTGATCCCTGTCATAAAGTTCTTACAGAGTTGTTACTGTTTATTTTTTGTCTTTCTTTGGGTTTTGGAGTTGGTTCAGGTGTGTTTTTTAAACTTTTGCCTGTACTCTTGTGAAGAATGCTGATGTTCTTTTTTCTTTTTCTTCTGTGTTCAGTACTTTCTTGAGTGTTTCTTGTAGCGGTGGTCTGGTGGCAGCGTAGGTTCTTAGGGATTGGATGTCTGGAAAAGATTTTAATTCTCCCTCACTAATGAAGCTTAGTTTTGCTGGGTAGGTTATTCTTGGTTGAAATTGTTTCTCTTTTAGTACTTTGAAGATAGGGCTCCAGGCTCTCCTGGCCTGAAGGGTTTCTGTGGATAAATCTGCTGCTATTCGGATTGGTTTTCCCTGGTAGGTAGTCTGGCCTTTTTCTCTTGCTGCCTTTAGGATTTTTCCTTTCATAGCTACTTTGTTTAGGCGAATTATTATGTGTCTGGGAGTTGGTCTTCTCGTTTGTTGTCTTGCAGGGGTTCTCTGAATCTCTTGTGTTTGAATTTTTTCATCTTTACTGAGATGAGGGAAGTTTTCTTGAATGATTTCATGGAATGTTTGTTCCAGTGTGGCTTCTGTTTCTCTTTCTGCCTCAGGAAGCCCAATTATTCTCAGGTTTGGTCTCTTGAAGTGATCACTCATCTCTTGCAGGTTTTGTTCTGTCTTTTTGAGCTTCTTTTCTATGCTTTTGACAGTTTGGGTTAGTTCTATGTTTTGGTCTTCGAGCTCTGAGATTCTTTCTTCTGCTTGGCTGATTCTGCTTTCCATGCTTATTAGTCTGTTGTTCATTTCCATCACAGTATTCTTTACTGCTGTCATTTCTGACAACAGCTCCTTCCTATTTTCCTCTTGTCTCTCCTCAATTTTTTTTAAATTTTCTCCATTAATGTTTTGATGTCTGGGTTTGTTGCATGTAGCCAGTCATTCTGGGGAGTCTTCATTGTCTGTGTTCCAGAATCTGTTTTCTCATTGTCTGATCTCCCAGGGGTCTGTGTAAGCCCTATATTCTTCTTTTGGTTTTTCTTCATTTGTGCGGTTTTTCCACTTCCCTACTTCTTCCTTCCCTCCACGTCACCGTCTTCTTTAATTTTGTTTTTCAGGGGTAAAGGGACTGGTTTTACTTCTGTTCATTCAATCTCCCATTCTTTATGTATGTCGTCTTACTTTGTTCAATTTTGAAGTTGCACTGTAGGTTGGAGGTGGTCCTTTTTGCAGTTTTGAGATGTATTTAAGGGGAGAGCTGTGATTCAAAATCTGTCTGCAGGTCCTGCTGTTCGCTGACAGGCGTGTGGATAATGTGGAACCCACTTCCCACTGCCCTGGAGTCTGTCCGTGCAGTGGGGCTGTAGGTTTACTCCCTGTAATAAAATGTGGTTAGCAGGGGGGAGAGAATGGAGCAGATAGTGGGTTGAAGAGGGGAGTGGAGAGATAGAGAAGTAAGGGAGGAAACTAACGAGTGTGCCAACAAATAGAGAGAGAGGTCTATACTAAAACAGCTAAAAATGATGGACCACAGCTACAGTCGAACCAACTCTCATACAACCACAAATAAAACATATTGTGATGCTAACATACCGGCTATCCAACCACCTTATTGGTGTTTGTTCCTCTATACAAAGACATGGTTTACAGACAAAAGAAAAGAGAAGAAAAGGAAAAGGAAAAGAGAAAAAAGGGGGAAAAATACTGTAGGAATAGAATTAAGTCATTAAACTAATAGAATCAATGAAGCACACTCTGAGACCTTTCGTTTAAGTCCAATGTCCTTTCAGGTCTGATTTGTAGTTTTCTTTTCAAGCCGGTGAATTAGTTTGCAGTTAGAGTCAATTGCCCCTGATATGTTGTGAAGGACAGCTCAGGTCAGCTTTCCTTCAGCAGTTTGGTCTATGTCTTTATCAGGCTTATTTCTCCCGTTTCGGTGTTGTTACCTTGAGTCGCCAGCAGGTGGTGCTATCTCATCTGCTCGCCCCAGAGGGGGTGGGGCCGGACAGGAACAAGATGGCTGCCTGCCTCCGAGCAGGCAACAGAATCCCCACGCGAGCCAGCAGCACAATCTCAGACACAGGAGATTTGGCAGAAATCCCTGCAGACCTTCCTTGAAGCCGACCTGTGTGGATCTCCTCTCAGGCCGGGCTGTGATTAGCTGTATCAAGATATTTTAAGTGAACAAATGATCTAACTTAACACAATTTTAAGATTTTCCTTTAAGTCTTGCACTTTTTGTCTTAATAAATTATGCATTACTCCCAGATAAAAAAAGATTTCCTCATATTTTATTTGAAATGCTTAAAACTGCACCTTTAATTGGAAAACCTGTAATTCACAAAGAATTATATTTCATCTATGCATTAAGGTAAAGATTTAATTTTATTCAGTTTTCATATTGAAAAATTATGTCAGCACCATGTATCGAGTGGCCAATCCATTCGACTGCAATCTGCAATGTCATATCTGTCATAGAACAAATTCTGAGCTTCATATCCTATTAAGTTCATCTATTTGATAATTTTTGTGTCAATAGCATACTGTCTTAATAACTCTCATTTTGCAATGTTTTTTATTTATTGTAGGATAAGCAACTTTTCTTTGTTATTTCCTGGAAATATTTTCATCACTCTTTTTGCCCAGTAATTGGTCACAGAACCTTTAGAATTAACTTGCCACACACACACATACACACACACCACACACACACACATACGCACACTCACACACACACACATTACACCAGATTTTTATTAGAATTGTACTAAAGATAGATCTTGTGGATCAAATCAGGAGTTTCCAGACAACAAATCATTTTTGACTTGCTGGCTCTTCAACTTAATTTGTAAATAATGTTTTATTGGAACACAGCCACATCAGTTCCCTTATCTATTGTTAAAAATTGTTTTCAAGCTACAAAGTAGAGTTGAGTAAGTGTGACAGCAAGCTTATTATCTACAAAGCCTCAAATATTTACTATCTGGCCCTTTAAAAGGTTTGCTCACTCCTGATACACATCATTTGGAGAAATAATTATATTTTTAAGATTTTGAAGTTTTATATCCAGGAACATAAGATAACTCATTTAAATATTTAAATGGAACTCATAAGTTCCATTTAAATATTTCTTAATAAAGTTTTACAGTTTTCCTCCATAAAAGGCTTGCATGTATTTTGCTATATTTATTCCCAGGTATTTTATGTTTTCTAGTAATTATAAGTTGAATTTTTTTAAAATTATAATTTTAAAATATTTATTGCTGGTGAATAGAAATGCAATTGATTTTTGCATAATTATGTATAATGACTTTATTGCCAAAGAATTTGTTTAGCTGCAGTATTAATTATAATGTCATCTGTATATTGTTTCACTTTCTAACTTCACAATCATATCAACTGTGAGTGATGTTTGTTCTGTATTTTTCTTTTCCAATTCACATACATTATTATATTTTTTCTTGTCTCACTGCACAAGTTAAAATTTTAGGACAATATAGAATGCAATATAGTGATACTGAGCAAATCTATCTTCCTTCCCTTTTAAAAAAGAAATGCTTTAAATTTTCAATATTAACCAGTGTAAGAGGTAGTTTTTATTTTTTAGATAAATCTAACAGATTAAGGCGTTCAGACCCTAGGGCCATGGAAAAAACCGATGGCCTATTTGTCAAAAAGACCGAACCCAGCAGCTTCTGGTTGACCCTCTTATCTTTGAGCCATTGTGACCACAGCTTTGCTGGTTAAAAAAGCAGACAAGTTAACTTTTGGCCAAAACTTGGCTCTAACTGCTCCCCATGCTGTTGTGACTCTGCTCTGGGGAGCCTCCAGCTGTTGAATGTCAAATGCACATATTACCCATATCAAAGCCTACTACTAGATCAGCCTAGACTAACTTTCTCTCCTACTCATTGCCTCAAACTGATAACCCTGTTGCCTGATGACCATCCAGAGATACCAGTGCATGACTGCAAGGATGTGTTGGACGTCACCCAGGCCAGCCGACCTGATCTTCGGGACACTCCTCTGTGCCAGGCTGATGCTGACCTGTTCACGGATGGTAGCAACCTGGTACTAAAAGGAGTCCGTAAGGCTGTAACTACAACTCATAGCATAATCTGGTCACAGGCACTGCCTCAGGGTACTTCTGCCCAAAAGGCTAAGTTAATTGCTCTCACCCAGGCCCTGTGCTGGGGAGCAGAAAAATGAGTAAACATCTTCACGGACAGCCGGTATGCATTTGCTACACTTCATGTACATGGCATAATCTACAAAGAACATGGCCCTCTCACCTCAGCAGGTAAGACTATCAAAAATTTTAAAAAGTATTAGCCCTCTTGGAAGCTGTTTGGCTCCCTAAAGAGGTAGCTGTTATTAATTGTAAAGGTCACCAAAAATCTGACACTCTAGAAGCAATTAAAAACCGCCTGGCAGACCGGACAGCTCAGGAAGCAGCAGAACTCCCAACTGAGCCCCTAACTATTTTACCAGCTAAAACTTTTCCAGTCCCTTCTCTCCCACAGCAATATACACAGAAACAAGAAGAGGCTGTAGAGCTGGTGGGAGCTTACAAGAAACCTGATGGCTAGTGGGTTAAAAACTCCAGAATTTTTCTACCTGAAGTTCTTGCAGAAAAATTAATCAAACAACTCCACTCTACCACCCACCTAGGAGGAACAAAAATGGCTGAATTGTCAAACCGTTTTTACATTATCAATAACTTAAAAGACCAAGCTAATTCAGCAACTTTAATGTGTCCTGCTTGTGCTTGCATCAATCCCAAGGGAGGTCCAAAATCCCTTCCAGGAATCAGGGCATAAGGATTAAACCCTGGTGAACATGAAAAATAGACTTTACTGAAATAAAACCTCCACATGCAGTATACAATTATTTATTGGTGTTAGTAGACACTTTTTCAGGATGGGTAGAAGCATTTGCCACAAGAAATAAAACTGCCCTTACAGTTGCAAAATACTTATTAAATAAAATAATTACTAGGTACGGACTTCCTCTTCCTGTTGGTTCAGACAATAGTCCTGCCGTCACCTTGTCCATAATACAGCTGGTTAGTAAAGCACTGAACATCAAATGGAAACTGCATTGTGCTTACCAACCACAAAGCTCTGGAGAGGTAGAACACATAAACCAGACTCTAAAAAATACTTTATCTAAATTAATAATAAAAACCGGTGAAAAATGGGTAACTCTCTTACCTCTAGCTCTCCTTCGAGTTAAATGTACACCGTATAATACTGGGTTTACTTCCTATGAAATCATGTTTGGAAGATCCCCTTCTCTGTTACCCCATTATGGGATCCTATTTTTGAAGGGGTTACTAATCAATCTCTGTTACTCCAATCTTTACGTGGGTACAGGACCTTGTCCACACTAAAATCCGTGCTGTACTGTCAACTCCAACTTCCACACTGTGTTATCTGTTCCAGCCTGAAAATCTGTCAAAAAGTTCCAGAAAAAAGGACTAAGCCCTTCCTGGAAAGAACCATATGAAGTCATCCTCATCACCAAATGTCACTCAAGGTTAGCGGGATACCAACCTGAATTCATCATTCACAAGTCAAGGAAGCTGCGGACGCCGAAGCCTGGCTCAGCAAAGCCTGCAGTTGGAATGCTGACGTGCCTCTCCACCTGAACAGCAACTGGACTATAAACCAACATCCTGATAACCCTCTCAAAATTACCGTCCGAGCCCATCATCCTACATTACCTGACCAGCCAACAGCAAAAACCATGAGACTTGAACCATAATTGAATGTACTCATCCCTTGCCTCTCCTTTTTGTTATCCCACTTGTTCTAGAATTTACAACAGCACTGCTTACTGCAGCTCCTGCAAAATGGCCATGCTGCAAAAAAGTTCTGTTAGCACTTTTATTTCTCATGTAATGAATGTATTATTAATCATACTACTTATACCTTTACTTTAAGTTCCTTTACTTCAGGATAAGTTTTAGCTGTCCCAAATCAGACCCCTAACTCAAACCCAATCCAGTTTAAAGTAAATCCTCCAGATCTGGTAACTTGCATTTTAAACTGGTTTGTTAACTTTGTCAAGAAATGAATCAACTCAGTAAAACTTCTGTGTACCAGAACCTATTATAGTTTCCTTTCTTTAACTAAAGAGTCATTGAATTGACTCATACACAACTAAAAGGGGGAATGAAATGAGCTAAATCAGTTAATAAGATCAAATTGCTAGCGAATAATAATATTAACCAGCTTACTCCATTTTGTTTAAAACTTTCATCTTAGTTACCTGCCTGACCTAAGAATCAATGCCTGTGTGATTTCAGTAACGTTCCCATGACCACAGACCCCCATCTTTGTCTCCTTTGGGTAGGTTATGCTGACCACTGCCTGCTGACTGTTACAGAACTCCTTCACCATAAGTTCCATTTGATTGCATGCTTTGTTAACTAAAATCAAATGTTATGCTTTGACATTTTCATGGTTTGTTCTTATATTCTGTTAATGACCTAACCAAGGTAACTTCATTGTATAATAATTCTTCTTCCTTGTCTCTATGTAACTACCTTAAACTATATCTTTTTCTTTTTTTTTTTGAGTTGGAGTCTCACTCTGTCTCCCAGACTGGAGTGCAGTGGCCGCTCCCGGCCACTGCAGCCTCAACCTGCTGGGCTCCGGCGATCCTTCCGCCTCAGCCTTCCAAGTAGCCGGAATTACAGGCATGCGCTACCACGCCCGGCTGATTTTTTGATTTATTGTAGAGATGAGGTCTCGCTGCCCAGGCGGGTCTCGAACCCACGGACTCAGGGAATCCACTCACCTCAGCCTCCCCAAAGGTGCAGGATTATAGGCTGAGCCACCGAGCCCAGCTCCTTAAACTATATCTTAATGGCAGAACTTCAGGGACTTTCTGGCACTGGCTATGCCTAGGACATGAAATTAATCAAAGCTCCCTAATAGTTGAAGTTCCCATTTTGGTTGCCAAGTTGTTAGTTAATAGTTGCTATGGTAACTAAGTTGCTATGTAGCCGATGCTGCAAATTTTACCTATAAAAGCTTGTTACAAACTGCACCAATTTGTCAAGAGTTTTCGTTCCTGCTCTTGACCTGCGCATTAATAAATTCATAATTAATTAAACTCAACCTGCTGGTGTAGCTTCTTCTCACTTACTCGGTCATAACAATTTGCAATAAATTTTTATCATGATTTGAGTATGAAAATTTAACAAAAGCTATTTTCTGGGTCTGTTGAAATGATTATCAGTTTTTAAAACTTAATTTGTCAATGATGAGAACTTACTGTGCGTGTGTGTATGTGTGTGTGTTTTTACTCATTTGATTTTATTTTTCTCTATGCAGATTGAAAAGAAGAACATTTATGTATAGTATTGTGGTAAGTATTGTAAGCATTTATCATCTATGGTTATTGTAAAATGTTTAAAATTTATCAATATTCTTATCCACTTCCTTTATCTGGATGAAGATATGCCTTTGCAAAGTTGTGATCAAAAGCAAATATCACATGCAATCAATGTGAAACAGGAAATGAGGTTGGTCATCTTTAATTTGAATCCACAGTTTAAAAAGCTGTGCAGTGCCTGACAGTTATGCATATTTTATCAATTAATGATGCTTATTTAAGAAGCAAATAAAATTGTTTTTCTTTTAATTTAAGTTTTAAAATTATTTTTCAGATGGCTACTAAGCTCTTATGACAAATATTTATTAGTGTTTGAACTTAACCTAACTACTTAATAGATAGAATTGTTGGTTATTTCTTCAGACTTAGAGGCACCTTAAAATATTACTGAGACATAAAGGGTACCATAAAATGAGAACATTTTAAAACTTCTTGTTTAATTTACTCTTCATTTTTGACTTTCGACAACTTTGTTTCTCTTTTCATCCACATGCATTTCATCCACATGTGGTTGTTTTTCAAGACTGCTTGGTCATTTTATGTAGTCTCTTTCTCCTCACTGACCATTTTATTTGAGAGTGGTTGAGAGTGCTTCACTATGAACCCATCTTTGGAATTGTATCAGTGATAGTTGCTTGAAGACTAGCATTAAATATATTCATCAAAAAAATATTGTTTTATTTTCTGCCGGATTTAAAAAGCAATAATACTCCCAATCCCTTTAAAATGAATTCTCAATTTGATGTTTTTTTCCACATAACATAGGAAATGTGAATTCAGGTCACAAAACTAAAAAGCAATGGCTTTATAGTTAGTATATCTCAAGTCATTTATGTATTCTACCTCGCAGCAAATTTAAGACAAGTTAATACCTTTACTGGTACTCTCTATGGGAGAGTCTTTCTTTCTATACATTTAATCCATTCTTCAAATAATTCAGTAGGCCTTTAGAGTTCTGGCCTTATTCTGGCTTGCGTGGTCTTTAAGTTTACCTTTATGGCCATGCTGACATTAAAATGAAAACTAAGGCTTTTTCAAGATGTCTGACTAGAGGCACAGAACATTCAACTTCTTCTTCTTCTTTTTTTTTATTAGAAAATATAGTTTACTTAGAAAGCAAAATAAAGAGAGAGAAAGAGGAGATTCACCTCCCCAAGGTAGGGGAGAACATTCAACTTCTTTACAAAAAAAGAATCGAAATAGGGAGTAGATAATCATACTCTGAATAAAACATCTAGAAAGAGAATACTGGAATGTAGCAGAGACATGTTAGAAAACATCTGAGACACTAGAGGAGAAGAAGGTTAAGCAGACAGCCCAGCCAAATTGGCCAAGAGCCTGGATAGGCTCTCCAGTGTAGGGAAAGAGTAAGTAAGAGATCTCCAGAATTCCATATTTCCATGACAAACTCCTATAATCCTAGCTATGGGAGAGTCCCTCGACTTCCACGGGACCTGAGACTGGCACAGAGAACTTCCTGGAATCCACATGATAACATTGCTCCAGAGAGGGATCTCATGCTTGGTCTCATACATCCCCTGAGTACTAGGTAACTGCAGCATAGTACCATATTGAGAGCTCAGCCTCCACAAGACTGCACCTTCCCCTGGGCCCAACAACCCTGGCATCTCCACATCCCTGGAACCCCACTGACATCCCTCCTTGTTCACCATGATGTCTGCAATGCTAAGACACCAACTAGACCCACTCAATGAAGTGGCAGGGTCCCGAGCACTCTAGTTCACATAGTATCCTGAATGTCAGGGAATGGACATTGCAGTGCACTGGGACCACCTGCCTGGGGCCACTGTCACTGACAGCAATCCTGGCTCCTCTCAGCCAGAGCTGCTGTGCACTAACATGTAACCTGAGGATAGGCACTCCTCATCAGCCACTACAGCTATTACTGCCCAGGGGTTCAAAGTGTATGCACCCCAGGGTCTGAAACTCACCTACTTGGGGAGTCTACCACAGATAGCAACCCACTGTTCCTACAGCCTGTCCTTCACCAGAAGCAGCAGGGATGTTTTGCACTCCACCAGTAGCAGCAGGGATGTTGTACACATACCTTAAAGACAGACTTTCCACACCCACTACCACTTTACCACTGCTGGTATTACCACTCAAGCACTGTACTCACCACCTGGGGATAGCTCTGCCCTGCTCCTTCACCACATCCTTCACCTCTATGCTCCTCCAGAGGGTATGATCTGGTACCACTTTTCTCAGTGTCTGAGTATGCTATTAGAGAACCTAGGATTGTCCTGCTACATTGGATGCTCCAGGCACACACCACCACCACCACCACCACCACCACCACTGTAAGAAGTTCGGCGTCAGTAATGACTCCACACCCGGCAAGAACCAAGAGATTTATTAAAAGGGTTGTTACAGAGGGGATCTGTAATAGGAAAAAAGAAAAGAGAGAAAGAGAGGGTAAGAGAGAGAGAAAGTGGGAGAGAGGCAGAGAGAGAGCTGCAGAGAGGGAGAGAGACAGAGAGAGAGAGAGAGAGAGAGAGAGAGAGAGAGAGAGAAAGATGCCAGGAGAGGGCAGAGAGAGAGAGAGAGAGAGAGAGAGAGAGAGAGAGAGAAAGATGCCAGGAGAGGGCAGAGAGAGAGAGAGAGAGAGAGAGAGAGAGAGATGCCAGGAGAGGGCTGTATTTATCAGCCTGACAAGGGCCAGAAGGGGCCATGCTATGCTCCTATTGGAGGAGCTGCATGGGAGTAGGGTGGGGCTAATGCCATGTTATAGTCCTATTGGACGCATAACAAAGCTGGCTACTGATTGGAGGCTTGCAAGTTGGAAACTGACACGCAGGGAAAGCTTGAAATTGACGCATGCGGGAAGGTTTGAAATTGACCCGTGCGGGAGATTTGAAATTGGTGCGCACGGGAATTGTGCTTGCGGAGGCCTGGACCGAGGGCCTTTGTTGTCCATGTGTCGGTGCCATTTTGGGAGCCGCCCCTCTGGTCACTTCCTACACCTTTCATTCCCACCTTTTCTTTTTTTTATGGGGAGGGGCATCGTTACTCTTTCTGGCTACTTCCTGCTGGTCTGGGGCGTTGTGGGGGTAAAGTGGAAGAAGGGTGCAGAACCAGCCAGAGCGGGGTCCAAAGGTAGGTGCTGAAGGTGTAGATTTCCGCAGGTGAGAGTTCCATGAAGGTTCCTTGTAAGTGTAGAACAGCGACTTGTTCTGGCCAGTCTTCTAATAAGCACAAGGATGGTAGTAACCAGCTGTCCTGGAGCAGGCTGTGGAGGTAGACAGAAAACCTGGAAGAGAGCATATCTAAAAGAAAAGTTAAGTGATGTTTAGGGACAGCACCAGAAGAAGAAGCCAGGTGGGGCACAGGTAACATTGACAAGTGATAGTTGAGTTGAAGCTGTGAAAAGGGGAATTTCTGATGGTGGGGGGAAATGAGCAGTAGGATTTTGTGTGCAGGGGGTGGAAAGGGTTTTTTTTATGAATGGTACTGCCATTTGTACTATTGTGAATAATGCTGCAATAAACATGTATGTGTGAACTAACTATGTTGTCCACTGAAAGAAGACTGGATAAAGAATGTGGTGTATATACATGATGGAATATTATGCAGCCATAAAGGACAAAATTATGAACCCTTTTGTAGCCTTGAATGTTTACAGAATTTCCCTTCCCTTTTTTTTTTTGTACAAACTTTCACCTACCATGTTCGACATACTTATACCATTTTTCAACATGCTCATACCATTTTTCGACATGCTTAAACCTTCTATTTTTGTCCTATACTTTCTTCAACCAGTCATTCTATTATAGAACAAAAATGTACCATACAATATTCTTTCCTATACAATTATTTATCCTTTCTTACTAACAACATACCTTACACCAACAACTTTCTTTACATTTTTCCTAACCATAGAGTTGTAACCAAAGCAATAAGTTTATACGCAGTGGAAGGGCTTAGATAGGATCCAACGTGAAACTGTTAGGGAAATTTAAAGCTATACAAAAGGCACCCAAAAAGCACAGTGGTGATGGCTCAGGGTAAAGAGTAATACGAGTTTTAATTTTTGTCATAATGTCCCCTTTTAATAATGGAGCTGGACATGTTGGCATAATAAGGAGAGAGTGTTGAAATATTTTATTTCCCAGAACACATGGAAGTAATGGCATAGTGAGGGGCCTGGATATAATGCCCTGTACCCCCACAACCAAAAGGGGTGAAGGAAGGAGTGGACCAGGAAATTTAAGTAGAGCTGAGCATGTAGCCCCCGTATTAATAACAAATGATATAACCCTGCCAGCTACTGATATTTCTACCCTAGGCTCAGTTGGTTTAACAGTTTGTTCCGAAGCCATTGGGGCTACCAAGTTAGAGGTGAGTCAATCTGACTGGAGCAAGCCCAAGAGATCCCCTTTTGAGATCGTGTAAGATGCATGATGTCCCTTAATTGCAGCAAGCCTCTGGGCCATGTGCTCTCCCCTGGCTAGGCGAATGAGGCAACCATAAGCCCGATGTCCATGCTGTTTGCATGTGGGACAGGGTTTTGCTGGTGGGCAGGGCTTGACAGTCTTTGGCCATATGCCCATTTTGATGGCATCGGAAACAAACCTGGGAAGGGGGCTGTGTACCCTTTCTGCTATTGACCATCTGGGGTGGAAGATTATCAGTGGTGGCCTTTTCTGCTAAAGTGGCAGATAAAAGCTGAAGTGCTTACTGCTTATGTTGGTAGTCCTGTATTCTTTCCTCCTTTTTGGTTGTTAAAGATTTTAGAGGCCATGTCCAAAAGCTCTAATTGAGGGGTTTGTGGCCCTTTTTTTAAATTTTTTGGGGTTTGCGCCTAATACCCGGTGCTGACTGGGAGATAAAATATATAGCCAAAAGAGTTTGTCCTTTTATAGAGTTTAAATCAATATTAGTAAACTGCTAGGACAACCGGTACGGCCTTGGTTCGGGTTACCAGAGGGCTACACTGGGGAACGATTGGAAGGGGAGGACATGGGGATCGAGCTGCCAGAGTAGAGGAGGGTGGGGGCGGGGGAGCCTGAGGCTGTTGAGGCTGCCTGTAAGAGGGGGGACTCGTCTGCAGGGTCGAAATCTGAGATGGAGGAGGGGGTAGAGGAACTGGGACTTACAGTGTCTGCAGTAGGGGGAGGGGGAGTTTTGGAGAGGAGGCTGAAGTGTGCATAGAACAGTGAGAGAAGGAGAAGTTGTAGAAGAGGTGACAGATGCTAGCATGAGTGGAGGGTAAAGATTAGCGGGATTGCAAGTGAGGCAGAGGCGGGGATGTTCACGGAGGAGGGGAAGGGACTGAACACAGGGAATCTCTGCCCACCATTTTGAATGCTCACAAAAATTATATAAGTCCCGAATAATATCAGGATTGAGGGACCCCTGGGGGGACCACTGATTTTGGTTGTCTAAGGGGCATGTTGGTCAATCTTGGGTGCAGAAATGAATCAGGCATTTGGGTTTTATATCAGGAGAAAGAGAAAGTGTGGTGAGATTGTTTAAAAGGCATTTAAGAGGAGAATCGGCTGGCAGGGATGACGAGCCTCCCATGACCAGACAGGTGGACTAAACAGGGCGTCCCTTGAAGAGTTAGCTATCCGAAAAGTATGGTTGTGGCAAAGTCTGTTGGCATAGGGGTTTGGCACAACCAGGGTCCTCCTGGAGAACCGATGGGGTCAAAGCACCTAGCACGAGGATTTTTGGATCAGACTGAAAGCACTTGACTGGGCGATGGGTGGGAGCGGGTTCGAGATTCCTGTCAGTCGAATAGGGCTTACTGTGGGCAACAAACATGGAGCCTCTGAGGCTCCCTGTTACCTGACAGATATGGGAGTCCTTCAGAATTCGCTGTGGGCCAGCAGATGTGGGACCCCCAGGGTCTGCTGCGGCCCAAGAGCTGTGGGATTCCTTGGGGGGGTTAGGCGAGATCCACTATGGGCTAGCAGACGTTTGGGGCCCCTGGGGCCCACTGCAGCCTGGCGGCTGTGGGAAGGTGTGTGAGAGATAAAGAGGAGGAAAGAACCTTTAGCTGTGGCTCGGTGAGAGAAAGGGAGAAAAGGAAGCCTTCAGGGTCCGCTGTGGCCGTGAAGGCCAAGGCGGGGTGAGTTCCCCCTTGCCCTGGGGCCGGAGGGGCTGCCGGATGATCAACGGCCAGTCCCCCCCGGTAATCCTGGGCAAGTTTCAGGCTTCCATGCCTGGGGAACTCACCTATCCAATGGTCGCTGGTGGATGCAGGTCACCCGTTCAAACGGTGAGGAAGGTCTGGGAGGGCTGGAGCGGCCACCGGCGCCAGGTCAAGGGTCCTGCCTACGGCATTAGACCCGCACCAGGGCGGGAGAGCACCCATTCTGAGTCACAGCACCAAGGTAAGAAGTTCAGCGCCAGTAATGACTCCACACCTGGCCAGGACCAAGAGATTTATTAAAAGGGTTGTTACAGAGGGGATCTGTAATGGGAAAAAAGAAAAGAGAGAAAGAGAGAGGAAGTGGGAGAGAGGCAGAGAGAGAGCTGCAAAGTGGGAGAGAGGAGAGAGAGAGAGAGAAAGAGAAGGAGAGAGAGAGTTGCGGGAGAGGGCTGTATTTACCAGCTTGACAGGGGCCAAAAGGGGCCATGCTATGCTCCTATTGGAGGAGCTGCATGGGAGTAGGGTGGGGCCAATGCCGTGTTATGGTCCTATTGGACGCATAACAAAGCTGGCTTCTGATTGGAGGCTTGCAAGTTGGAAACTGACGCACAGGGGTGGGGGGGAGCTTGAAATTGACACATGCGGGAAAGTTTGAAATTGACACGCAGGAGGTTTGAAATTGGCCCGCTGGAAATTGTGCTTGCAGAAGCCGGACTGAGGGCCTTTGTTGTCCGGTGTGTTGGCGCCATTTTGGGAGCCGCTCCTCTGGTCGCTTCCTGCACCTTTCAACCACCACCACCAGGGGGCCTTATGAAAACCCCAGAATGCTTGTCATGGCTGGTGCCCCAGCTTGCCTTCCTGAGGCCTACGGCTTATCCTGCCCTGCCCTCCACAGCCTATGCCTAGGCATACCACTATGGAAACCTGAGAACAGTCCGCCCTTGCTGACAATGCCCCCAGTGTCAAAACATGCCACCTGGGGACCTAGAAATTATCTTACTCCATTGGTTGCCCCAAGCAATGTATACACATCACCAGGGGACCAAACAGCAGGCTCAGAAAACCTGCTGCCAGTTCCCAAGTTTTCAGAGGACTGAGGATTTCCCCACCCCACTCACCACCACTGGCATCTGGCACTCTTCCTGAAGACTGAGGACTGGCTCACCCAGCCTGCCACCATTACCACTGCTGGCAATCATTCATATGAAGCACCTCCTGAAGGTCTCAGAACTGATGCATCCAGCCCATCACAGTCACTGTTAACAGCAACAAGTGCTGCTTGGAAGTCTAACGGTTGCCTTGCCATTGACATTACCATCATCCACACCATACATGCTAGTCAGGAACCTGAGGACTAGCTCATCTGCCTGGCTCACTGCTGCAACTACCTAAGCAAGCCATCTGGGGGTCCAAGAATCACCTTGGTGCCTGCATATACCACCAGAAGTTCCAAGGAAAGGCACACTTGTTCCAGAGATGCCACTACTGGGGCCTGGGAACTGGCCTCTGTGGTGTCTTGTCCCCAACAGAACCTTGCAGCAGACTCCAAAACAAACACTGACTAAGACACTGAGGAAATCATAGACATCACTGATGGTGTTTACAGCCAAAGACACCGTGTGGAAACTACACTACTACACTCACCCAGAATCAGAGCTAAAGTGCCCTACCCAGACACCATAAATAGAACTACAGGCAAAAGTTCTCTCCCTACAAAAGCCAATCAAAAACTTAGAAAAAGTTACTGCTATACTTCATATGCGGTTATTAACTGAAGGACACAAGAAACATGAAAAAGTAAGGAATATGGCACCTCCAAAAGAACATAATAATGCTTCAACAACAAATTCCAGTGAAAAATAAATTTAGGAAAGTCTGAAAAAGAATTTAAAGTGATATTAAGGAAGCTAAGTGAGAAATAAAATAACTCAGAAAAACAATATAAAAAACTCAGAAAAATAATTCAGGATATAAATGAGAAATTCACCAAAGAGATGGATATAATTTAAAAGAAGCAAACATCTGTAGATATCTTGAAGGTAAAGAACTCAATAAATTAAACAATAAACACAATTGAGAACTTCAACAGTAAACTAGATCAAGCATAAGAAAGAATTTCAGAACTTGAAGACAGGGTTATTAAAATAACCCAGTAATACAATTTAAAAGAGGAATTAAAAATACAGAAAGTCTGTGTGACATATGGGGCAATATAAAGCAACCAAATTTCTGAATTTGGGGCTTTTCGGAAAGCGAAAAGAAAAGGGCAAAGCTCAGAAAACTTATATAATAAAATATCAGCTATCAAGAAATTTAGAAAGCCATATACAGAAATCTCATATGATTCCCAAATAGATATAATACATAAAGGTCTTCTTCAGGGCACATTCAAGCAGTCAAATGTCAAAGACAATCAGATAATTCTAAAAGCAAGAGAAAAGTGATTAGTCACATATAAGAAAACTCCCATTACATAAACAGCAAAGTTCTCAGCAGAAACCTCACAGACCAGAAGAGAATAGGATGATATATTCAAAGAGTTGAAAGAAAAACAAACAAAGCTATCAAATAAGAATACTACACCTGGCAAAGTTATTATTTGTAACCAGAAGATAAACAAATACTTTCCCATACAAGTCAAAACTGAGGTAATTCATCCCCAATAGACTAGCCATACGAGAAATTTTATAGGAGTCCTATACCTGGAAACAAAAGGATAATATCTACCATCACAAAAACATATGGGAGTATATAACTCACTGGTAGAGAAAACAAACATATGAGAAAGAAAAAGGGCTTAAATATTGCCACTACAGAAAACTACCAAATCATAAAGATAACAAAAAAGAGAGAAATAACAAAACAGAAGATGTAAAAAACAACCAGAAAGCAATTAACAAAATGACAGGAATACATCCCTTATATATAAATAGTGATCTTGAATTCCAACAGATTAATTTTTTTACTTAAAAGATATAGACTAATTGAATGCATAGGAAAACATGACCCAAATATATACCACCTATAAGAAATTCATTTCACCTGTAAAGATACATATACAGACTGAAAGCAAGGGGATAGATAAAAATATATCCTATGCAAACAGAAGCCAAAAGTGAACAGGAATCACTATATTTATATCAAATAAAACAGACTTTTAGTAAAAAAGAAAAAAAAAGGTTAAAAGAGACAAGGAAGGTCATTGTATAATGATAAAGAAATTAATTCAGCATGAGCGTATAACAATTCAAATTATACATGCATTCAACACTGGAGCAGCCAGATAAACTAATATAAGCATATATTATTAGATCTAAAGGAAGAGAAAGACTTCAATATGATAATTGTTGGAGACTTCAAAACCCCACTTCCAGCACTAGACAGATAATCTAGACAGAAAGTCAGCAAAGAAACATTAGACTTTAACTGTACTTTAAAATCTTCAAAATATGGACCAGATTCACTGTTGACCTAACAGACAATTAAGACCACTTTATCCAACAGCAGCAAAATACACATTCTTCTCCTAAGCACATGGAGCATTCTCGAGGATATGTGTTTAGAACACAAAACAATCCTCAACAAATTTTTAAAAATCAAAATTATATAAAATATTTTCTCAGACCACAATGGAATAAAACTAGAAATCAATAACAAGAGAAACTTGGGAACTGTATGAATACATACATAATAAAAAATAGAGTTCTGAAAGATCATTGGGTAAATAATGAAATTAAGAAGTAAATAAAACAAAGTTCTTAAAACTAATTTAAATGGAAACACGACATACCAAAACCTGTGGGAGAAAGCAAAATTAGTACTAAATGAGAACTCTCATACACTGTTATTGGAAATTTCAATTAGTGCAGCCCCTATGGAGAAAAGTATGGAGAGTTCTCAAAAAAACTAATAATAGAATTACCAAACAATTCAGCAATCCCATGAACCAGTATTTATTCAAAGGAAAGGAAATCAGTAAAGGAATACATGTAGCCATGATTATTGCAGCACTATTCACCATATCTATGACATGGAATCAGCACAAGTTTTCATCAATAAATAAATGGATAAAGAAAATATGATATATTTGCATAATAGAATACTATTAAGCCATATAAAATAAAGAAATCAAGTCATTTGCAGCAACATAGATGGAACTGGAGGTCATTATTTTAAGTGCAATAAGCCAAAGAGAGAAAAACAAATATTGTATGTTCTCACTCATATACGAGAGCTTAAAGTTTTCATATCATGGAGGTAGAGAATAGAATGATAGTTACCAGAGGCTAGGAAAAATGTGGGTATGGGGTGCATAAAGAGAGGTTGGTTAATGGATACAAACATACACCTCAATAAAAGGAATAAGTTCTTTTTAAAAATTTAGTTGTTTATTTTTATTTTTGGTTCAGTGAGTACACATGCATATTCTTTACAGGAACATGTTGTGCAGTGGTAGGGATTGGGTCTCAGGTGGCCCATTCCTCAACTCGTGAACATTGTGCCCCATGGGTAGTTTCTGAACCCTAGCCCTTCTCCTCCCTCCCCCTTATTAGTGGAGCTGGAGACCATCATCCTAAGTAAACTGGCTCAGAAACAGAAAAACAAACACCGTATGTTCTCACTTATATATGGGAGCTAAACAGTCACAGGATGAAAATAAAAGGACTAAGTTCCAATGTTCAGTAGTAGAGTAGGGTGCCTGTAGTTCAGGCAGCGTATTGTACCTTTCAAAACAGCTAGAAGTGAAAACTTGAAATGTAAAACGTTTACTCCTGAAGGCTGAGGACAGGCTCACCCAGCCTGCCACCACCACCACTGCTGGCAGCCACCCATATGCAGCACCACCTGAGTGTCTAAGGACTTCTTGTCTAACCCATCACAGCCACTGCTAATGACAGAAAATGCTGCCTGGAAGTCCAAGGAAAACGTACATGGTGATGATCATAGAAATTACAAACACTCATGGTGATGATTATACTTAATACCCTGAGTAGATCATTATGCATTCTACACATGTAACAAAAATGTCACATGTACCCCATAAATGTGTATAAATATTAAGTATCAATTTTTAAAATACATATTCTTTTAAAAAGTAACAACTAACTAAAAAAACAACAATCAATAGAAACTTAAGATAGAGGTATGTTAAATCTTCAAAATATGTACCAAATTCACTCTTCACCTATTCTTTTGAATTTCTCTTTTTACTGTTTTGGACAATAATGATCTCCCTTATTTTCTTAATATTTTATAAGTGCATTTAAATTTTTAAAAAACTGCCTATGCATAAGAGGGTGCTCGTTGTATTAATTCATTTGGGTCATCATAATACAGGCTGGGAGAGTTTTACCTTCCTTGAATGAAGAGTGCTAATGATGTTTTAGCTTCTCCTTGTTTATCTTCACTATCTATATGAGATTGGGTAAAATTCCCTTTGCAGTTTCTGTAATACATTTCAATATGCATTATCCCAAGTCAAATTCCAGAGTCTGGTAGATACTCATCTGATTTGGCAGTGCTGGACCAAGGTTTCTCTGTCCACCTCAGGACACAATTTCATGTAATAGGAGTGATGATAGTGTGTTCACTTTGGTGCACGCTCTGCATTTTAAGCTAATGATAGGAAATAGTGTAGACTGAGATTCTTCTTCTCTAATTCAACCAATGATAATTTCTCAATTAAATTCTATCTTTCTCTTTCCTCAGTTAGTGGAAATTCCCAACATAGAAAAAAATCATCATTCTGTTATTCTAATACTATTGTAATTCCATTCCCTTTCTATTTGGGGGTTGGGTGTCTATCAAAGGATATTTTCAGTATAATTGTGTAAAGAACCCATAAAGCATGATGAGTTGGACTCAGCATGAACTCACATATCTTTTCATGCCAGGAAATTGGGCTCAAAGCTGACACCAGTTTTTTAGGACATTTTTCTTTGTGCCTAGAGTTTGGGTCCTGTGAATAGTTGGTGCTGACAGAAAGTGTTCAGGCACCATGCAACAGAGTATGAGTTCTGGTTTTTGGTCCCAAGTCCCTCCCAATATATTGAGCCAGAGCATGAATGAGGCAAACTTCAGACATTGTATTTCCTCCCATTCTCAGTGCAACTGATTTGTCAGCTTAATGAGACACTAATTGCTGCTGACAAAAGGAATCACAACAGTGTCCTAAGACCCTAGGAATCTGGGACTGGGATGTATCAGTTGGCAAATATTTTTAGCTTTTCCAAAACAGCTGAGCTTAACTGAATGCAAAATAGTTAGTGAACATTGAATAAGTGTTATTATTATAAACTTATGCATAAGAAATAACCATGGGAGTTGTTATCCAATAAAAACTTTTTCTAAATTACTACTGAAAAATATCACGTTCCAGCCCACACACCATCTCCCCATATAATGTTAACTTTTAAATGCTGCATTTTCTTCATTATCAAGATGCAAATGAAAAAAGAAAAAATATGTTTAAGGCTAGGTTGAGACAAAATGGGATCTTGGTATTATAACATTTTAAGTTGTTACTTGTCTACAGAAATAGATTCAAATTGCAAAAAAACATTGTCATCTATAAGAAACAGCTGAACTAGACAAGTATATTTTAAGCAGATTGAATTAGGAATGAGGGCAAAAAGTTATCATGAGAAAGCTACCATGCTAAAGACAGGATTTAATCCACAGGATCATCATATTTGCAGTACGTTGTAAATCACTGAATGTTAGAAACGAATACCCATTTTCAGAGATGGAAACCAGGGCCCATAGAGGTTATATGTTTTGCTGAATTCTTTCATCACATGACAAGGCACTTTAAAGGATTATTATTCTGTTCCCCTGTGCTGAAAGCTAAGAAGACCCTAGCAATAGTGCCCATTTGGCTCAGTTGTGCATACTACTAATGGCGAATGACCCAGACATTAGCTTGTTGACTAATCATGAACCTGTTTTTTTCTAATGGATTTAATTTGGTACAATGAAATGCTATCTTGGGAAGAAAGACAATGCTGTAGAAGCTAAAGTTGGGTGTGAAATAATGAAATAAAATGAGTTACTTTTGAAGGATACATATGCAAGTTTCCAAATTATTTATTTGCTGGAGAAGGCAAGGAGAAAAGGTATGCAGGTATGTGCAAACCTACCTCCAGAGTCTGAAAGAGCTGAGAGGCCAAAGAAAGAGACTGACATGTTCAGTTTCTCAGAAGGAAACTTTGAGCAGGGACTTAAGAACATCTCTGGCACAAGACAATGGATCCCCTATCTCCCCCTGAAAGTATCCTTTATGTAGCAAGCTTTTAGGGTAAAGACATTTGCAACTGGTCTGTTTCAGACTTTCTTGAAAAAGTCATGACCACTGATAGGCAAAATAAGCATCTGTATGAGGAATCACCTATGATACAAGTATTGTTTTTTTTAGTAAGGGCTTATCTATGTGTAGTACTGTTTAAAAACCTTGCTGCAGAACACTTTAGTTTGTTGTTGGTCAAAAACCAGTCATCATGGCAATTTCCCTTCAAGATGGTGTTACTCTTTTCTTGCAACAATCTGTTTTCCTACATGTATACTGGCAAATAAAGTCCCTACTTCAATGTAAACAAAAAGATATGTACTGAGGGATATACCCATCCCTTTACTTGAATAAACACTTTAGTGCCCTCAAGAACCTTATTTTCTAATATAATTTGATATGATATGATATAATTATTATATTATATATAATAGATTTGAATATAATTTAATAAGCTTGAATATAATCTGCCATTTAAAAAAATAAGATAATACTTCTAAAATATTTTAGAAAAAGTTAAGTTAGTTTTGGTTCAGGAAATAAGACTCAATTTCCAAATAGTTCTACAACACAATTTCCTATATTTCTTTGTACTTTTGCAGTGCTCTTCACTAAGTGGCCTCATTTCTTCCTGAGTGGCTAAAGATACAACACACAGATACAAATTCAATGATGTTAAACAACGAATTTTACCTCTCATTCTTATACCTATTTTGTTTTGCTCCCAAATTATAATAGAATATCTTTTTCCCTCCCTAAGTGTTTGACAAGCACTCTATCTAAATATTTAGATTAACATATACACACAGCTGGGCTGGAAGGCTTCTTTTCACAGCACTCAACTCCATTATTATAGTCTCTGTAATGGAATGATGGAGAAAAGTGCATTACAAATGAGAGTTATAAAGTAAAAGAGTAAGATTATATAATTTTTTTTTACCAGGAATAAATAGGAGATGAGCAAAATGCTTCCGACACCACTAGCTGCAACATCCTTTTGTTGTCTTTTTTTGTGGTATACTTTACTGAAGTATAGTTGACAGTTAAAAATTATTCATGTGTAAAAATTAGTGACTGGATATATGTATGCAGTGTGAAATATTCACCAAAATCAAGTAAATTAAACATAACCATCAATTTACATCTTTATTGTATGTTTGGGAGTTAGGTAAGAAAACTTACCTACCCTCTTAGTATATTTTAAAGATAACATACAATACTGTTAATGACAGTCATATTGTTGCACAGTAGTAAATCTTCAGAACTTATTTATCTTGCATAGCTGAAGGTCATAGACCAATATCTCCCCACATCCCTCTGTTCCCAGCCCCTGGTTACTACCATTTTGCTATCTGTTTCTATGAGTTATACATTTGTATGCTTTACCTATGCATTATATCAGGCAGTATTAGTCTTTTCTGTGTCTAGCTTATTTCACTTAGAATAATGTTCTCCCATTCCATCCATGATATAATAAATTATAGAATTTTTTATAAGGCTGAGTAAAATTCCATTGTATATACATGCATATACATATATATAAGAGAGTGTAAAATCATATTTTCTTTATCCATCTGTCCACCTATCAACAGACATTTAGGTGGTTTCATATTTTGGCTATTGCAAATAATAATTAAAAGGACATGACAATGCAGATATTTTTGTGAGATACTGATTATATCTCCGTTAGAAGTGGGACTGCTGTACCATGACTTAGTTCTATTTTTAATATTGTGAGAAATCTACAAATTGTTTTTCATAATAGCTGTACCAATTTACATTCCCACCAACAATTTACAAAGTTCCTTTTTCTCTTCATTCTTGTCAGCATTTGTTATCTCTTGTCTTTTTTAATAACCATCTTGACAGTGAGGCAATATCTTACTGTGGTTTTAATTTTCTTCTCTGTAATGATTAGTAAAATTGAACACCTTTTCATATGCCTGTTGATCATTTGTATGTCTTTGATATTTGTCTATTCAGGCTCTTTCCCTATTTTTTAAAAGATTAGTTTATTTACATTTTTGTTATTAAATTGCATGAGTTCATTTATTGATTTTAACACCTTATCAGATAGCTTGAAAATATTTGCTTTCATTTCACAGGTTGCCTTTACACTCAGTTGATTGTTTCTTTCACTGTGTAGAAACTTTTTCATTTGATGTAGTACCTTTTGTCTATTTTTGCTTTTGTTTTTTGGTTTTTTGGGGAAGCCATTTTTTTAAAAAAGTCATTGTACATGTAAATGTTAAGAGGCGTTGTTTTTCCCTTTGTTTTCTTTTAGATGTTTTATGAATTCAAGTCTTACATTTAAGTTTTTAATCCATTTCAAGTTCATTTTAATATGTGGCATAAGATAAAGGTCCAATTTTATTCTTCTGCGTGTGGACATACTTTTTTCAACTCTCATTTATTTATGGATGGTTCTTGGTATCTTTGCCAATGATCAGTTGACCATAGATTTATTTCTGGGCTCACTATTCATCGATCTATACATCTTTTTTTCTACAATGCCAGTACTATACTGTTTTGATTACTGAAATTTGTAATACATACTTGAGGTCATTTGTGGTTCCATAGGAATCTTAGAATTTTTTTTTCAATTTACATAGGGAATACTTTGCAATTTGGATAGGAATTGCATTGAATCTGTAGATTATGATGGGTATTCTGATTATTTAAGCAATATTAAATCTTCCAATTCATGAATGGAATATATTTCTATATTATTCTATTCATTTTAATTATTCTTTATCAACATTTTGTAATTCTCTGTGTATAAGTCTTTCATTTCTTTGGTTAAGTTAAATTCTAGGTATTTTATTTTTTGTGATTATTTTCTCTTTAAACTTTGTGTATCTAGTGTAGGTTTTTATTTGTGGTTAGCTTGAGGTTTGCATAATATACCTTGTAGTTATGTCCTTCCATTTTCAATTGATTTTTTTCAATAACATGCAAAACGCTATACTTTTACTACCTACCCTTCTCGTGTTTTTGTAGTCAGAGTTTGATTTTTTAAACATTGTATATTCATACAAAATTTCTAACTTTTAACTTATATAGTAGAGTTAAAAATAAATTATTCACCACCAATACAATATGACATTAATCTGTATATGATTGTATATTCACCATTACCCGTGAGATTTGTCTTTATATGCATTCATGTTGCTGTTTAGCATGTTTTTGTTTCAATTTG
Source organism: Cephalopachus bancanus (assembly GCA_027257055.1). Classification (NCBI taxonomy): domain Eukaryota; kingdom Metazoa; phylum Chordata; class Mammalia; order Primates; family Tarsiidae; genus Cephalopachus; species Cephalopachus bancanus. The sequence continues at coordinate 6,133 of JAPVLO010002370.1, read as the reverse complement.
AGGAACTCTCTTAAGTATTTCTTATAAGGCAAATCTAGTGTTAGTGAACTTACTCAATATTTGCTTGTCTGAATAAGATTATTTCTCCTTTATAAAAAAAAAATTGGGGGGAGAGGATAGTATACTTTTGAATGGCATTGCTTTCTTTCTATACCTTGAATCAGTCATATTTACATCTTCTATCCAGCTCTATGTTTGTACTCTTAGTCCACTTATTTTCATAAAAATGATGGGTAGACACAATGAAGTAGGTGTCAATGCCTCAACCACATGTGTGTTTTCAGATCCCAGTGCCTTTCCCCTCCTTGTCACAAAAGTAATTTCTCTTTTTTCATTCAGCACTCTTTTTTCTTAATTCTTCTTCTTCTTCTTCTTCTTCTACTCCTCCTCCTCCTCCTCCTCCTCCTCCTCCTCTTCCTCCTCCTCCACTTCCTCCTCCCCCTCCTCACTGGGTTATTTCAAAAGACCTGGCTTCTAGCAGTCTTTGTTTTTTCCTTCTGCTTGATCTAGTCTGGTGTTGAAGATTTCAGTTGTACTTTTATTTATTCATTGACTTTATAAGCCCCAATATTTATTTTTTATTACATCTGACTCTGTTGAATTTCTCACTGAGATCACAAATTATTTTCCTAATTTTATTGGGATGGTTTGTCTGTATTCTCTGATTCTTGTTGAGTTTTATTAAGATGATTATTTTGAATTCTTATACAGTCACTTTGCAGATGTCCTTTTGGGGGTTATGCTACTGGATATAGTATTCCTTTAGGGATGTCATGTTTTCTTGCTTGTTTTATATCTTGTGGCACTACATTGATATCTGTGCATGTAGTGGAACAATCATTTTTTCCAATTTTATGGAGTAGTTTTCATAGGAATAGTGTGTAGTCTTTGGTTTTGGATAAATTCAATATTGTAGTCTCCAGACAGATCCTTTAGCTGTAGTTCTTGTCTACAATGTCTGTGATTGTGTCTAGACTGTTTAGACTGTGGAAGTTTATAAAGGCAAAGACACAGTTTTGCTGGGGCCAAATGTACTCTATTGATTATCCAGCTGGGTGCATGTCTAGCAGATTGGACATGTCTGGCAGTCTAGCAGGCTATGTAACAGGCTCTTCTGAAATGTGAAGTCACCATTGGACTGGCTGTTAAGCTAGACATGGGCATGGTGTCCCAGAAAGCTGTGCAGGGCACTCTCCAGGCTAACTGTCAAGCCATGGGCTGAAGCATGTGGTCCAGGTCACTGTGGAAGGTTCCTTCTGAGGTTCAGGACCACTTGTGGGGTGGCAATTGGCCTGGGGATGATACACACAAGTCAGATGGCTACATCTCTTTGGTGGTGGGGAGAGACAAAGTCACCTCCAGGCTAGCTGTTTGTCTGAGGGTGGGCTATATGACTATAAAAGATTCTCTTTGGTGGGTAGGTCGTTTTTTATACGTATTGTTTTCCAAATTCATTTAGTCATTTTTCTCTGCTATTTTATAGCCTACTGACCATGTTTAAGTCAATTAGGTTGAATTATTTGTCCAGGAACACATAGAGTTCTATTTATTTGGAATCAGTTACTGAAAAATTATTGTGTTTCTTTAGTAGTGTTCTATTTTCCTGATTTTTCATGTTTTCTGTTGCCTTGCATTGATGTCTGTGAGCAGTCACTTCTCCCAGACTGAATCCAGACTTTAAAGACTTGTTTCAGTGGGAAATACTTTTACTTATGGTTAGAAATGAGGGTGAGGTGAGAAAATTTTAGATCCAGGGAAGACAATGTACTATAACCTTCAAGTAGTTCCATCAGCTGAGCCCAACATTGGCAAAGACTTCAGGGGTCCTCATCGTCCAAGGCTATATGCGCATGCAGCAATAGTGAGGGCTGCTGGAGTTTTCAGTGGCAAAGGCCACTCAATTCTCTTTTTCTCTCGTGGGAGTTGGACGACTGATGGCCAAGGGAATTCCATTTGGCACCAGGTCTGGCACGGGGGCAAACTTGTTTTGGCAGTGGCACCCAGTATACGGGGAAGGGGCATACGAACTGAAACAGTGGTACTAGTGTGTAAGGCTCAGGTACTCACAGAGCAGTCACAGAACTGGGATCTGAAGTATGGGTGTCCATGGAGTAACCCATGTTCAGGTATGCTTGTCGTTGCAGTTGCAGTCAGACAGACATGCTGGTGTCCTCAACCTGAGGTAATATAGCAGTATCTCCTTCTCTGGGGAGGTTTGTGGATGCTGCAATCAATTATTGTTGAGGTTCTCAGCAATGAAGGCTACTGTGGTCCCCAGTAGCACCCACTGTATGACTGATACTGATAGTTTCTTACCTTCTTGATTCCTAGTCACTTCCAAACATCTGGGCATGCTGTTATCCCCAGCAATCTAGGTGATGTAAAACCAAAGCAGGGTCTTTGAAAAATGCCCCCCCCACAGAAGGCTGGGGAAACTTGCTGCTCACCCTACTCCTCTGTTCCCCATGAGATCCCTCTCAGGGCTGAGCTGAAAATGAGGCAGCTGGAAAATGGGATAACGCAAGCAAACAAACCATTCTTACTACCCTTTCCTTGTGGCTGTTCTTTGTTTTTCTTTCTTCATGGTATATTGAAGTTTTTTAACTGGTTTCCTGAGTTATGAGAGCTATTTTTGTTCATAGTTACCTGTCTGACTCTTTTCTGTGTGTGGTGGAGATGAAGGCCGGGTTCTCCTCCTCTGTCATTTGGCAGATACCACTCCCATCACTGTGTTTTAAATTCCCCAAACATGCCAACAGCAATTTTCTCAATTCTTCAGGCCCCATTTAATTCTGTCTCCTCAGTAAAGTCTTACCTGGTCACCTTACTACTTGTTTATCTTCTCATTCTTTGAACAACATTATTAGCACAAAAATCTGTGCCAACCATTTCAGTACTTAATTATAAACCAAATTCTGTTGTTCTCTATAATTTTTCATTTATTTTTTATTATCCAGCAAAAGGGATTACAGGTTTTAATGAGAGATAATTTGATTTGCCTGATTTTCAACATCAATCAGTTATAGTCATGATAATTCTGTGAAAAAAAAAATCTCAAACATCTGGGCTTACAACACCAACCATTTATTCTGCCTCTCTAGCCTGGCAATTACCTTGAGATTAGCTACGCTGGCCTCAGATTAGATAGTTCTCTTTCACAAATTTAGCTCACCACAGCAAGTTGCCTGGACTTGATTTTGTCATTGCAATAGCTGCAGCACAAGAAGGCATGTGCACAGGTATATTTCAAGCCTTTGTTTGTATCATGTTTGCCAACATTACGTTGATCAAGCTAAATTACATGGTCAAGCCTGAAGTCAAGGGTCAGGTAAGTTTACACTGCTTCTAGAGGGAGGAACTACAAAATCACATTTAAAAAGGGTTGATTATAGAAAGGAGTCAATAATTGGAGTATTTTCATTGAAGCCACCATATTTGCTTACTGTTTTATAATCTTGGAAAAGGCATTTAGTCTCTCTAAATTTGTATACTTTCCCATAAAATAAGGTGAACACTACCTTCTCAACAGCAATTTTATCTAGATCAAGTTAGCTAATAAAAGAAGGTACCTAGTACCAGGCCTGACTCTTCCTCTAGAAATAGTACTCTGTATGTAAATACATAATTAGCACTATATTGGACTTTAAAACACTGAAACTCTGTAGTCAAAAGAAATTCTTAACAAAGCACGAAATAGAAACAGAAAATATTGATTCAGAGGTTGGGCAATATGGAATTAAAATCCTGAGCCTCTGGTATGATTCTTTCCATATGAATTCTGGACTCTCTTCCACCCTAGAAGCTAAATATGCCATATGCTCATTTTTTTCTGATCTTTTGAAGCTAAGGCCTGAACATATTGAGAAATTTTGCAAGTCAATTCCACCCCCACCCATAGGTTTTTAATTGTAGAGCTAGTGCTACTAAAAACAAAGGTTCACAAAGAGTACTTTGTGAACAGTGGTAGCTGATGCAACAATTTCTGAAGTTAGCATTTACAACAGTCTGAGCCTTGTATGTGGGTGCAAGATTGTCAAGTTTCTGAGAGTAACAATAACAGTAATAAAGCATGCACGAATATGGAGGGCACAGCAGTAGCTATTTCTTTTTTTTTTTTTTTTTTGAGTTGGAGTCTCACTCTGTCGCCCAGACTGGAGTGCAGTGCCCGCTCCTGGCCACTGCAGCCTCGACCTGCTGGGCTCCAGCGATCCTTCTGCCTCAGCCTTCCGAATACCCGGAATTACAGGCATGCGCTACCATGCCTGACTGATTTTTTTTATTTATTGTAGAGATAAAGTCTCGTTGCCCAGGCGGGTCTCTTCTACTGCTACATGGTCTGAGTATCATCCTTGGCTGCAAAGTTTGAAGTATGGTCCTTCAGTGTTTTGTGAGCTACTGAGCATTCTCTTTATAAATGTATTTTCTTCTTAACTCATCCAGTTTGATATCATAGTTTGCAACTAAGATATGAAAGCTTATTGATATGAAAATTGATAACAAAATTAGGCCAGTAGCTTAAGTATATAGTCAAGAGACCCTCAAAGAAATACAGAGAATGGAATTTGACACTAGTTTGGCCGGGGGTATTAGCAGTGAAGGTTCAGTTAGTTATGAAGGGATGGGTTCTGGAAGAGCATGGTGTCAGGTAGTGATCAATTCAATGCTCACCTATAGTCATTAGAAATAAAGGCATAGCTTTACGATATCAATTAACTACTTTCATAAGAAAGTATAAAAAAATTCAAAGACTGAGGGGTAGGTATTGTGTGTAATACTACCGGGCTTGGTAAAAGAGAGCAACAAAGTTACGTTCCTTAATTTTTACATGAAAATACAGACTGGAATCTAATGCCTTTAATTCACTGATAGAACTATTATCACCTTCATTTTTTTTTCTGTCAGAATCTCACTCTGTCACCCAGGCAGGAGTGCAGCAGAACATTCACAGCCACCATAGCCTTGACCTGCTGGGCTCAGGAGATCCTTCTGCCTCAGCCTTCCAAGTAGCTGGAAGTACAGGCACTCGCCACCATGCTCAGTTACCTTTCTTGATTTATTGTAGAGGCAAGGTCTCTCCATGTTGCCCAGACTGGTCTTGAACACATAGGCTCAGGCAATTCTTTCACTTCTGCCTCCCAAAGTGCTAGAATTGCAGGCGTGAGCCACCATGTCCAGGTAATTATTATATCTTTCTTTGATTTATTTTATTCTTCCATCTTCCACACACACAGGTCTGAAAACTAAACACAATGTTTGATCCTGATGGTTGGCAAATTACAATGGCCACTTATTTTGTGGTCTAATCAGGTCTTTTAGATAATTGGTCAAGAAAGATGTGAACTAGGTAGTGCTACTAATCTCCAAGGAGAGCGAGAATTTGGGATCTAGTAAATTATCTGAAGTTTCCTATGAGATCACAAATCCTTAATCCCATTTGAGCCTTCCTGGTTGGCAGAAACAGCCCTTTAACCCCATCTGACGAATCTATTTGTACATGTTGAAGACCTTCACCTGAGGAAGTTGTAAAGCTGGAGGTACCAGAGGACGGGGCAGGCCTCAACAAGATGGCTCCAACCCGGACCAGGAGAACAATGGGTGAGCGAGAGTGAGCCAGCAAAAATGAGTGAATGGAACTAAGACTCCAGCTGCAAAGCCAGCCAGTACCTGTTACAGTGACTCTAGCAACCCCATTCAGCCAATCACCAGCAGACGCGACAGCTGTCCCAACCAGTGATTGTTCTCCCTGACCCCCCCACAGCTTTCTCAGTGTGCCCTTTATAAACCCATTGCCCATCTTGCTGGGCTCGACTTCTCCGGCCCACAGCTACACAGACTGGTGAACCTCACCCGGGACTGCGCTAATACATTTTTCTTGGCTCTTTTGTTGCCGTTTCACCTGGTCTGGTTTTGTTTATCTTACATTTGGTACCGAAACCTGGGAGGAAGGTGTGGGGCCCCAGTGGGCTCCCCACTCCTCTCCCAATCCAGGACCTCTCTCGGGAACAGGACCTGGCCCCAGGACCTCAGACAACGCGGTGAGTCCCTCGCTTTCCCTAACTTCTCCTCCTACCCTCCGTGGTGCCCAGTCCGAAATTGCAGCTGCGTCTGGGCTCACCCCCCCGGCATGGTGCCT
>JAPVLO010002369.1:0-36222 GCA_027257055.1 Cephalopachus bancanus | reverse complement strand
TGCCACTGTACTACTCCAGCCTGGGTGACAATGAGACTCTGACTCAAAAAAAAAAAAAGAAAGAAAAACTGACCTGTGACTAATTTTGAAAATATATTTTCTTTTCTTTTTTCTTTTTTTTTTTGAGTTGGAGTCTCACTCTGTCACTCTGTCACTCTGATGCTCCCGGCCACTGCAGCCTCAACCTGCTGGTCTCCGGCGATCATTCTGCCTCAGCCTTCCAAGTAGCTGGAACTACAGGCACATGCCACCACACCTGGCTAATTTTTTGATTTATTGTAGAGACAAAGTCTCACCAAGTTGCCCAGGCTGGTCTCAAACCTGTGCTGGGATTATAGACGTGAGCCACCACGCCCGGCCATGAAAATACATTTTCGAGACTAGACCTCATCTCTACAATAAATCAAAAAATCAGCTGGGCGTGGTAACGCATGCCTGTAATTCCGACTACTCAGAAGGCTGAGGCGGAAGGATCGCTGGAGTCCAGCAGGTCAAGGCTGCAGTGGCCGGGAGCGGCCACTGCACTCCTGTCTGGGTGACAGAGTAAGACTCCAACTCAAAAAAAAGAAAATACATTTTCAAAGTTGTTTCTGCCTAAAGAGAAACACAAGAAATAGTTTTTCTTGCCAGTTTCCACATGGCAGCTGTGGTGTAGAAGAAAGAACACTGGCTTTGGCATTCAGAGACCTGGGTTTGAGGCCTGGCTCAGTCTTTGTTGTCTCTAAAACTTTGGTTAAGTCACTAAACTTTTTTGAGTCACAAGTTTCTCATCTATAAACAGAATAAAAATACATGTGTTTCATCACTGCTGTGAAGTTGAAAAGAAATAACACACAAAAGAACTTTACAGATGAAAAAGTAAATAGAAAATGAAATACATTCTCCAAATGACCCCATACTCCAGGGGAGGTTTTGTGCAGAATTTAACAGAATCCTTCAGGAAAAAAAAAAAAGTTTACATTTTTCCCAGACCAGATAAAGAAATCACACAAAAACCACCTGAATTTTCAGTGGGTTCTACCAAATAAACATGCCCATTGAAGATAACTGTAAACATAGACATAGAATGTAAAAAAGATTTTGCTGTGGTCTGAATATTTGTGCCCTCCAAAATCAGGTTGGAAAAAAACTTTTTTGAGACAAAGTCTTGCTCTATCACCCAGGCTACAGTTCAGGAGCTCAATCGTAGCTCATCACAACCTCAAATTTCTAGGATCAAGCAACCCTCCCACCTCAGTCTCTCAAGTAGCTAGGACTGCAGGCACATACCACTATACCTGGTAAATTTTTTCAGATTTGTTTATAGCGATGGGGTCTCACTGTGTTGCCCTGGCTGTTCTCCAACTCCTGATCTCAAGTGATCTTCCTACCTCAGCTTCCCAAAGTTCTGAGATTACAGGTGTGAGTCACCACACCCAGCCTCAGGTTGAAATTTAATTCCCACAATGGCAGTATTGAGATGTGGGGCCTTTAAAAAGTGATTGGAGGCTGGGTGCGGTGGGTCATACCAATAATCTCAGCACTTTGGGAGGCCAAGGTGAGAGGATTGCCTGAGCCCACAGGTTCAAGACAGCCTGGGCAACTTGGTGAGACCTCATCTCTACAATAAATTTAAAAATTAGCCAGGTGTGGTGGCGCGTGCCTGTAGTTCCAGCTACTTGGAAGGCTGAGGCAGAAGGATCACCTGAGCCCAGCAGGACAAGGCTGTGGTGGCCATGTGTGTGCCACTGCACGCACCTCCAGCCTGAGTGACAGAGTGAGACTCCAACTCAAAAAATAAATAAATAAGTAAATAAATAAATAAAAATAAAAAGTGAATGGATCATGAGGGTAGAACGCTCATGTATGGAGTACTCCATTCATGGATTAAAAAATCAGGCCAGGCATAGTGGCTTACACCTATAATCCCAGCACTTTGGGAGGTCACGGTGAGAAGATTGCCTGAGCCCACAGGTTGGACACCAGCCTGGGAAACTTGGCAAGACTTCATCTCTACAATAAATAAATAAATAGATAGAAATTAGCCAGGCATGGATCGCCTGAGCCCAGCAGATCGAGGCTGCGATGGCTGTTGAGTGTGACACCCACACTCCAACTCACACACAAAAAATTGGCCGGCCTCGGTGGCTCAGCCTGTAATCCCAGCACTTTGGGAAGCCAAGGTGAGTGGATTGCCTGAGCCCTTGGGTTCAAGACCCACCTGGGCAACTTGGCAAGACCTCATCTCTACAATAAATAAAAAATTAGCCAGGCGTGGTAGCGTGCGCCTGTAGTTCCAGCTACTTGGAAGGCTGAAGCAGAAGGATCACTGGAGCCCAGCAGGTCGAGGCTGCGGTGGCCGTGAGCGTGCCACCGCACTCCAGTCTGGGCGATGGAGTGAGACTCCAACTTAAACAAACAAAAATCCAAACCAAAAAAAATTTAAAAAAAAAATCAGCCGGGCTCAGTGGCTCAGCCTGTAATCCCACGCCTTTGGGAGGCTGAGGTGAGTGGATTGCCTGAGTCCACGGGTTCAGGACCCGACTGGGCAGGCGAGACCTCATCTCTACAATAAATCAAAAAATTAGCCGGGCGTGGTAGCGTGCGCCTGTAATTCCGGCTACTAGGAAGGCTGAGGCGGAAGGATCGCCGGAACCCAGCAGGTCGAGGCTGCAGTGGCCAGGAGCGGCCACTGCACTCCAGTCTGGGCGACAGAGTGAGACTCCAACTCAAAACAAACAAACAGAAACAACAACAACAAAAATCAACGGGGCCAGGTGTAGTGGCTTACACCTGTAATCCCAGCACTTTGGGATGCCAGGCAAGAGGACAGAGGTTCAAGACCAGCCTGGGCAAGAGGTTCAAGACCAGCCTGGGCAACGTGGTGAGACCTCATCTCTACAATAAATTTTTTTAAAAAATTTGCTGAGCATTGTGGTGTATGCCTGTAGTTCCAGCTACTTTGAAGGCTGAGGTGAAAGGATTGCCTGAGCCCAACAGGTGGAGGCTGCGGTGGCCGTAAGCATGCTGCTGCCTTCCAGCCTGGATGACAGAGTGAGACTCTGACACGAAAATAAATAAATAAATAAATAGAAATGAGTAAGGTTCAATTGGAAGCCTAAATGGAAGGATATTCTAGGGAAAAAGAACTGTATTCACAAAGGTTATAGGAAATTGTGGAAAGCTTGGGTTACCTAAAGAACAGGTTTCATGTAGAAGGTATGGGAAATAGGCCATGTTGGAGAAGACTTCCATTGCAGGCTACTTCATGTGGACTTTATCCTGTACAATATTTATTATTGAGGAAGTTACATAATAAAATAGGGCTTAACAATATTTCATTTTGTATTGGTCTTTACTCTGTACAAATTACTTTTATAGACATGATCACACTTGATCCCCACCACAATTCTGTGGTGGATATGTTACTACCACAAATGGTCCCTGACTAACAATGGTTCTACTTAGGATTTTTGGATTTTATGATGGTACAAAAGCAATGCACATTCAGCAGAAAGAGGTACACTGAGGTATGTAATATTGGGTAGTGCCAATGAGTCACCGCTCCTAGCCAGCCACGCAATCACGAGGGTAAACAACAAATACTCTGCAGTGTACTGTGTTATCAGATGATTTTGCTCAACTGTAGACTAATATAAGTATTCTGAGCATGTCTAAGATAGGCTAGGCTAGGTTAAGCTATAATGTGGTAGGTTAAGCATATATAATGCATTTTCAACGTACCATATTTTCAACTTAAGATGGGTTTATTGGGGTGGTAACCCCATTTTAAGTCAAAGAACATCTGTATTTGTCAGTAGAATAAGGTTTAAACTAGACCTAGAATCCAAGTCTTCTGATTCTAAGTTCAATCCTCTTCAAATATATTTCTAGTGATTTGTTGAAGGTGTGTACAAAATACATGAAAGTGAGTAGATCGTAAAGCCAACAGGGCAGCTCCTGAAGAACGTAAAAACAACTGAGCCAGAATTGGACAGTGTGGGACAACGTAATCCAAAAAATGAACAAGTTTCTCTTCTAGCAAGTTTGATTCTGCCAAGAAGGCAGCAGAAACAGGAATATGGAAAAAATCTATTTCATTAAAATCCTCTTCCCCTTGGTACTTAGCACTGTGCTAAATACACAGTATTGCCAAATAGATGACTGATGCATGCATTCCCCTCAGCTGGGCACCGACGTATATGTATGTTCTGAGAGTTCAGGAAGTAGATGCCAAGGGCAGGGAGTTCCTTAATCCCTGCAGTGCTCTGAACTATACAAAATACTCCCAGTTGCCTAGTTCAAACCCAGGATCACACCACTCCAATAGAATTAAATTAAATGCCTCTCTCAACATGACAAAGATATGTTTGTTTAAATGACAACTGTAGGATTCCCCCAAGGACATGTAGGCTATGTGAAAACTATGAGCACAGAGCTCACAGCTGTTCATTTCAACAGTCAACAGTGGACAACTGGTAAGAATCCAAACAATTTTTTATTGTTTAAATCGTGAGTGCCGTTGTTTTCCAAACCACTTCCCTGCTAATGATACCAATCTGATCTCTAAAAATAGGAATTTTTAGGAAAGCTCTTGCATATGTCACCAAAAAATTGCATTTGATTCGACTTCTCTGACATTGAAATATAAAGTGATTGAGATGAAAATTTCCTACCATAAAAATTATTTTCTGAAATAGTTAAAACATTAAACTCCTTTCTTTTATGATCTCTTGCAGATTCTGTATTGGAGAAAGTGGAGACCGTACGACTGACTCACCTAGTTCAAACACTTCTTTCTGGTTACTGAGGAATAATGACAGAAGTGATGCAGCAAAGAATTAACCCCCCTTTAGTAAATTCCCAAAAATACCGTTTCTTTTTTTTCCTAGTATCTATTTGTTTCTTTGTTAGCTTAGAAAAATCTTTCTTTCTTTCTTTCTTTTTTTTTTTAAGTCCAAGTCTTACTCTGTCGCTCAGGCAGGAATGCAGTGGCATGCTCACGGCCACCGCAGCCTTGATCTGCTGGGCTCAGACATCAGCCTTCCAAGTAGCTGGAACTATAGTAATGTGCCACCATGCCTGGCTAATTTTTTGACTTATTGTAGAGATGAGGTCTCACCAAGTTGCCCAGTCTGATCTTAAATTCCTAGGCTCAAGCAATGCTCTTGTCTCCGCCTCCTAAAGTGCTGGGATTATACATGTGAGCCACTGGATCTGGGGTAAGCAGTCTAATTGGCCACTTCATTCATTAATTCTTTCTACAATTATTCACCAAGAAGATTGCCTGAGTCCAGGGGTTTGAGACTAGCCTAGGCAACTTGGTGAGACCTCATCTCTACAATAAATCAAAAAATAAGCCAGGCATGGTAGCGTGCACCTATAGTTCCAGCTACTTGGAAGGCTGAAGCAGAAGGATCGCCTGAGCCCAGTAGATAGAGGCTGTGGTGGCCATGAGTGTGCCACTGCACTCCAGCCTGGGTGACAGAGTGAGACTCCAATTCAAATTTAAAAAAAACAAAAACACCAAATTATTCACCAAATACCTACAATGTGCCAGGTACTGTTCTAGTCACCAGGAATGCCGAAATAAAAGAGACAAATTTTCTTCTTTCATGAAGCTTATATGGTAGCAGGTGAAAACACTACACATATAAAAACATATATGATTGATGTGATGAGAAAATGGTAGTCGGGCTCGGTGACTCAGCCTGTAACCCCACGCCTTGGGAGGCTGAGGTGAGTGGATTGCTTGAGCCCGCAGGTTTGAGACCCGCCTGGGCAACTTGGCGAGACCTCATCTCTACAATAAATCAAAAAAATTAGCCGGGCGTGGTAGCGTGCACCTGTAGTTCTAGCTACTTGGAAGGTTGAGGCGGAAGGATTGCGGGAGCCCAGCTAGTCGAGGCTGTGGTGGCCGGAAATGGCCACTGCACTCCAGTCTGGGCGACAGAGTGAGACTCCAACTCAAAAAAGAAAAGAAAAGAAAATGGATAGTAAAAAAAAGCAGGGTAAGAGAACAGTGGCACTATCTGGGGAATGGGCCACCTGAGACCCAATCCCACCATTACACGATGTGTCCATGTAACAAATAAACACGTGTACCCTGACTTTAAAATTTAAAATAAATTAAGAATAAAGAACAGTGTGTGTGTGTGTGTGTTGTGTGTGTGTGTGTGTGTGTGTGTGTGTGTGTGTGCTCTTTTACATAGTGGGTCAGAGACGGTCTCCCTTGTGAGAGTGACCTTTAAGTAGGGGGTACATCAAGTGAGATGTGTGGGACAATAGCTGTTCCATTGGGAGGAACAGCAAATGCAAAACTGCTGAAGCAGGAGAGTTCTCGGCATCTTGAGGAAGAGCAAAGAAGCTCAAGTGGCAGAAAAAAAGTGAGAGGAGATGAGTTGAGGAAGACATAGGCTCCTCTCAGAAAGAGGCAAGATCATCCTCAAACTTGGTCTCTGGGAGACAGGCAGCAAGTCCTGTAGTAGACGTTGAATACATGTGTGTTGTAAACAGTCAGAAAGGCCATTGTTTTAGCAAACAGAAGGCAACCAAGTAGCTGTTTCTAATTCTTTAGATTTTCCTAAAAGTCTGAAGTGGGCTGGGCGCGGTGGCTCAAGCCTGTAATCCCAACACTTTGGGAGGCAAAGGCAAGAGGATTGCCTGAGCCCAGGGGTTCGAGACCAGCCTGGGCAACTTGGCCAGACCTCGTCTCTACAATAAATTAAAAAATTAGCTGGGCATGACTGCACGCGCCTGTATGTTCCAGCTACTTGGAAGGCTGAGGTCGAAGGATAAAGGCTGCAGATCGAGGCTGCGGTGGCCGTGAGCCTGCCACTGCACTCCTGCCTGGGCGACAGAGTAAGACTCTGACTCAAAAAAAGAAAAAATCTGAAGTGACAAATTTTGTAATTTATTTGACTGATTATAGTTCAGAACCTCCCATCTCTTAAGCACTTTCTCACTCCCTATTGACCTCAGCCTTGGGGACAACATGTTTCCAGTGTTTTCAGGGTCACAGCTCCCATCACAATCTCAGAGTTCTTGATACTCTTATTGCTCAGTATGGCATGTCCCCAGGAAAATAAGGACTAGTAAAGGAGGATGTCATAATAGATTAGATTCCCCTGGCACATAAAAATCACTTTTTATTTTATATCAGAAAAGAAATAAATTGCTGCAAAATCAATGGCCTCGAACTGTATCCCTGAGCTATGGAGGACATCTGTTCATGTATAATTTTGGTCAATGACATCTCTCACTCTGCCATGTAGTGCAACGTTCGGTGCAATTTCATAGCTAACTGATATTAAAAGGTGAAAATTGGTTTACACTTTTTTTGAGTTGGAGTCTCACTCTGTCACCCAGGCTGGAGTGCAGCGGCACACTCACGGCCACCACAGCCTTGACATTCTGGGCTCAGGTGATCTTTTCACCTCAACCTTCCAAGTAGCTGGAACCACAGGCATGTGCCACCATGCCTGGCAATTTTTAAAATTTTTATTGTAGTCTTAAACCTATGATTTTAGGCAATCCTCTTACCTCTGCCTCCCAAAGTGCTGGGATTATAGGCATGAGCCACCATGCCCAGTTTAAAAAAAAAGTTTAAAGGGCCATTTCATTTTTGGTGAAATGAGGTTAATTTTAGATCACTCTCACACACAGAAACACACATGCACAACCTTAAATCTGTACATTGATAATGCGGCAACTTGGACGATTGACTGTAGTTGAAATAGGAAAATCAGAATATTTTGTAGGCCTGTTATAGATAGAGGCAAGACTGTATTTAAATTGCCTGATGTTAAAATCCAAAAGGATAGAAACTTTTGCCATGAGAAAATGTATGTGATTAGGTCCCTTTTCAGCATCCTTATTTCCCTAATATATTAGAATACAGACTAGGTGTAGGTCTCTTTCCTTTTCATCTTTTCCTGTTCCACAGAGAGTACCTTAGTGACCCTGTACAGAAGGAAAGTCAGCCGTCTTGATCTTACTGCTCGCATGGCTGGATTTATCAAATAATATTCACTTCAGTAGTTCACAATGAGGGTTCTGTTAACAGTTTCATGTATTGTCTTTTCAACATCCTGCATGTATTATCTTTTCAAAAGTTAAAACAGAGAGAGAGGGGCCAGGCACGGTGACTCGCGCCTATAATCCCAGCACTTTGGGAGGCTGAGGTGAGAGGGTTGCCTGAACCCACGGGTTGAAGATCAGCCTGGGCAACTTGGTGAGATCTCATCTCTATTATAAATCAAAAAATTAACTGAGCATGTGGTTCCAGCTACTTGGAAGGCTGAGGTGGAAGGATCACCTGAGCCCAGCAGGTCAAGGCTGCTGTGGCTGTGAGTGCAGTGGCACACTAACAGCCACCACAGCCTTGACCTACTGGGCTCCATTGATTGCTGGAGACCAGCTCCAGCGGGTTCAGGGTACCCCAAAGGTGGAGACGGCGTCGGCGATTGGGGGGAAGAAGAAAGAGAGAAAGAGAAAGAAAGAGACTGGACTCCGGTCTAGTGCAGAAGCAATGTGTGTCATTGGGAATTACAACGGTCTTTTATACACAAAGTCAGATGTGGGAGGGGCGTCCCCCACCCACCAGAAACCTTAATCCATGAAAACTTAATCAATGATTGCCTTTAAACCCTTTTCATACGATAATCTTAAAATCCCATAACAAAGGATAACCTAATCCGTGACTGACATATTCTATAAACCTTTTTCATCCTAAGCTGATTGATTTATGCCAAGTTAAACAATTCTATAGAAGCTTAAGTATTTACTTTACAAACGAAAGTGGCCCATCCCAGAATGTTTGGAATGTGGCCTAGTCCAACGTTCACAGTGGGCTACCTGCAAGTAACCCAGCCACATTCTTTCAACAAAATGGCTGTCTTCTAAAACTATATTCTACAATTTACACCTTCAGTAAATCCTAAGATCATGACCCAGAAGCCTGTGACCAATACTAAGCCTCTTAGATGTGACACGAGTTTGAATTATAAGTTGTGTGAAAGCCAAAACTGCAGTTTGCGGAAGAATGGGAGCAATGAGCTTCTAAAGTTAGCTTGTGTTGGTCCCGGTCTCAGAGTTTTTATGTTTTGAGCTCACAGGAGCTTAATCTGGTTAGTGCTGAGTAGAAAAGGAGAGGAAATGGGGTCAATAGCTCCCAAACGCATCCTAGTGGTCTCGGGGTCAACGGCCCTTCCTGATCCCTAACACTCAGTGGGCCTCCGTGGCCAGCTCTCAACATCTTCCCCTTTTTTATTTTTCAGCACGAAACCATGAAACTCTATATTGCTCTTCTTTAGCACTCTGAAGATGATTGGGAGTAAACACAGCAACGAAAGAATCACTGCTCCGCAAATTCCCACGTTGATGAGTATAGACATTAATGATTTTTGATTAGCAAATGATGCTTGAATTTCTTGATGTAATTTAGTAAGGTCTATACTCAGGTCTGAATGGTTCCAAATTCCAAGTTACTTTGTCCCAAGTATGGACAGATTTAAACTCAGAGTGACATTGGAGAGCCAATTTTTTTTTTAAGGTCACATGTTCTTGCCCTACTGCTAAAATTCCTTCCTCCAAAGCACTAACCTTACTTTCCAACTTCCAGTCTATGATTTCCTGAATAGCTATGGCAATAGAAACGTTTTTAGACAGCCAATCAGCAAACGTAGTGGTATGAACTTCCCTAGATAATGCTACAGCTCAAAAGTAGCTATTAAAGCTGTAACTCCTAAAATTAAAAGTAGCCAAAAATCTTTTCTGTCTTTCTAAAAGAGCATTAGCCTCATACAATATCTGTAAACCATATGCATCATACCAACGAGATGACAATTATACAAGAATCATCAAATAAGATTGCTGCTCAAGAATAACAAAACCTTCAGAAAAGGCACTAGTTAAACAATTAGTTAAAAATACTCCCAGTGCAAGACACCTTATAAACATTGCTATGATACTCAATTTTAACAACTTAGTACTTATTTCATACTAAAAACACGTAAGAGAACTGCAAGCATCCCTAATGTGGTACTGCTGAGTTTGTCCAACAGGCCTAGACAGGCTGACTGGTTGATGGGCTGCAAGGGCTCTCCACGAATGAGGTTGAATGGCTTGTCTGGCACCCATTCGTTGGAGTGCCTTCTAGTTGCAGCAAGCGTAGAGCCTTTAAAAACCCCCAGTCACTAATATATAGTCTTTCACCAGGTACAGTAGTCCACCTCAGAGTTATAAGCACAGTCTCTCCATTTCAGGAAGCCAGTATTTTGCTGGATGAGTGACCAGTCCTTTTCCATATCATTGAAGGGGCAAGCAGGTACGCTGAGAGGTGGTGTTCATTAAACACAATTGAACAGTTAGGGTCATAGCTGTGATTGAGCAAAGACATACTAGGATACAGGCCAACACCCACTTCCTGCATCTGTGCAGTACAGATGGTGAAGGAGTTGCAGATCACCTTGTCCTGGGTTTGGCATCGGATACAGTCACACTTAAAGCAGTATTGGTCCCTCAGCTGCTTCTGGCGCTCCTCACTGGTCATCAGCATATCCAGGTAGCAGATGGTGAGCTCTTCTCCCACCTCAATATCTTGGACTGCACACAGTAAGTTTATCTTATGTTTTTGGTCCTGCATTCTTTTCTCCTCCCAGTTGTTAAAAGACTTTAAAGGCTGTGTCCAATAGTTGCAGTTGAGGGGTTTGTGGGCCCTTTTCTAACTTTTGGAGCTTGCGCCAGTGCTGACTAAGAGATAAAATACATCCAAAAGAACTTGTCCTTCCAGTCTAGTCTGCTTATTAACACCTATTTTGTAGTTAGCTAACAGGATTCACTTATATGATTCCTTTGTTTCCCGTCTGGGAAAGTTAAACCCTTGAGAGAAATTTATCATAAGAAGACAACAAAGAAAAATTTTTTAACATCCTTTTGTCCGAGCCACCCCCTTGAGAAGGGGGGGTGAGAAGTCTGGAGGTTGGGGTTAGGGGCCATGGCCTTTGGCACCCACCCCTTCTCCAAAGGTAAAAGAGAAAGACTGGAGGCTGGGGTCAGGTGCCGTGGCCTTTGGCACCTGTCCCTTTTCTGAAGGTAAAAGAGAAAGACAAAGTCAGAGCTAGGCACCACGGCCGTAGATGCCTGCCCTTCCACCCCAGATAAAGGTGAAGGGACTCACAGAACAGATTACAAGAAACAAGAGTAGTAGGGAAGGCAGGAATTGGAGTTGTAGTAGTAGGGAAGGCAGGAATAGGAGAGGACAAAGGAAGTGAAAACCCTTATTTTGTTTACATTTTTCTCCGGTCTATTCCTTTGATTCAACAGGATTCATGCCACCCATCTTCGAATGAGTCGATCAGGAATCCAAACAGGAGTTGACGCATCCTGTGGAAATATGCAAGCATAATCTCTCCCACTGGTTAGTAATATATCAGGCCCTCTCCATTGGCCTGTGAGAAGATCCTTCCATTTTACCATAGGTTTAACATTTCCATCTGGGTTCCAGTGTCTAGCCATAACTGAATTGCCTGAAGAATCCAAATTTAAATGGCTTATAACAAATAAAGCATGATTTAAAACATGATGAGAACTATACCTAAACTCCCCCCTTGTAATTTATGTATTTGATTTTTTAAAGTTTGATGGGCTCTTTCAACTATGACTTGACCCTGTGGGTTATAAGGAATTCCTGTAGAATGAAAAATATTAAATTGAGAACAAAACTGTTGAAAAGATTTTGATGTATATGCAGGACCATTGTCAGTCTTAAGTTGTTTTGGCATACCTAATTGTGAGAAACAAAAAAATAAATGTTGCACCACGTCCTTGTAAGCTTCTCCAGTTCTTGCTGAGGCTAAAATAACGTGAAAAAACGTATCCACAGTAACATGCATATAAGACAATCTTCCAAATGTAGGTACATGAGTTACCTCCATTTGCCATAATACATTAGGTTTTAATCTTCGTGGATTAACTCCTGCTGGAACATTAACAAAAGCAGGACATGCTGGACAATTCTTGATAATCTGCCTTGCTGCTTCCCTAGGTATCTGAAATTCATAATGTAAAGCAGTAGCATTTTGATGATGAATATTATGAGATAGTTGAGCTTGAGTGACTGCCTCTATCTCCAAAGTTGCATAGATGGCAGGTTTTGTTAAATTATCAGCCAATTGATTGCCCTCATGTAGAGGTCCCAGAAGGCCGGAATGAGATCTGACATGGTCAACGAAAAATTGCTCTTTTCTAATATGAATCAGTTGTTGCAGTTGTATAAGCAATTCCAAAATTGTGGTCTTACTAACAGGAATAGTTGCTGTCTCAATATGAGGAAACAGCCCTTGAACATAACGAGAATCAGTATACAAGTTAAATCTTTTGTCTTTTAGAGCTGTAAAGGCATATAAGACAGCTCTTAATTCTGTTTTTTGTGCTGAAGTCTCTGAAGTACCTAAAACATGATGTTTGTCATTAATTACTGCCACTGCTTTACCATTAAAAGAGCCATCAGTAAAAACCAATACTGCTCCCTCAAGGGGACTAAGGAAAAAAGCAGGATTATAGGATTACATTTCACAAACTGCAACAATGGATTTCTAGGCAAATGAAACAAAATTTGTCCTCTAAAATCAATCAAAGCCACTTGCCAATCATCATTAGTTTGCAACAAGGTTTGAAACTGAGTTTTGTCATATGGGATGATGATATTATCCACATCTTTTCCAAACAATTCC
This sequence comes from Cephalopachus bancanus, assembly GCA_027257055.1. Classification (NCBI taxonomy): domain Eukaryota; kingdom Metazoa; phylum Chordata; class Mammalia; order Primates; family Tarsiidae; genus Cephalopachus; species Cephalopachus bancanus. The sequence goes on along the minus strand of JAPVLO010002369.1, from coordinate 23,509 downwards.
ACACTTCTCTGTCTTCCTTTGATTATTAGTAAAGCTACTAAGTACGGATAAGATGCTAAAACTTTTTTAGAGGAAACCGGTAAATGTAACCATTCCATAGGTCCTTCCTGCCACAAGCACCCTGTTGGGGTATGAGAAGTAGTCAACACAATTAATTCCCATGGTATATCATAACTTACCCTTTTCATCCTTTGAGACTCAATGGCCTTTTCCACGAGAGTTAAGGCCTCTTTTGCCTTGGGTGTTAAGACTCTTTTAGAAGTGAGGAGGGATCCCCCCGCAGTATATCAAAAAGAGGCTTTAAATCTGCAGTAGTGACATGTAAATAAAGTCTCAGCCAATTAATATCTCCTAATAATTTCTGAAAATCATTTAAGGTAGCCAAATGATAATTCCTTAATTGTAGAGGTTGATGACTCACAGTTTGAGTGTTTAACACTCGGCCAAGATAAGTAAAGGGCGGGATGGTTTGAATTTTTTCAGGAGAAATTTTCAAACCACAATTAGCCAATGCTGTTACTGTTTCATTCAAAACATTATGCAAGTGAGCATGATCTGCATGAGCCAATAAAATATAATCCATGTAATGAATTAAATAAAGATTAGGATATTGGTTTCTTATATCCTGCAAGGCTGCATCTACAAACCTCTGGCACAAGGTAGGGCTGTTTTTCATACCTTGTGGCAGGACCTTCCATTGATATCTCTGGAATGGCTGCTTTAAATTATGAGAAGGTAAACTAAATGCGAATCTTTTACAGTCTTGAGAATTTAAAGGTATAGAAAAAAGCAATCCTGTAGATCAATAACTATGATGTTATAATCAGCAGGAATAGCAACCAGAGATGGCAGCCCAGGCTGCAATGCACCCATAGCCTCCATGGTGGCATTAATGGCTCTTAGATCCTGTAAAAGTCTTCATTTTCCAGATTTCTTTTTTATAACAAATATAGGAGTATTCCAAGGACTGGTAGAAGGCTCTATATGGCCAGCCTCCAACTGCTGTTGAACTAATTCTCTTGCTGCCTTAAGTTTCTCTGAGGGTATGGGCCATTGTTCCACCCAAACTGGTTTATCATCTTTTCAGGTAATGGGATCAGCAGCCTCAGGAACAATGGCCCCTAGGACAAATTTGAAAAGCCAATACCAGACCGGTCCTTCCTCTCTGTAACCTGAACAGGTCCTTTTATGCCCTGTCTATTCCTTCCAAGTCCCTTTAAGGGATCACATCCTATTTGTAGTGTTTGCGCTGATACCTGGTCATCTGGACTATACAGAAGCATGCCCATTTGAGCAAGAATATCACGTCCCCAAAGTGTAATGGGGATGGGAGGAATGATGTACAGACAAAAGGTTCCTGAAGTTTCGTTATCTCTCCAATTTAAGATTTGAGAACTTTTGGCTACAGAGGGCGCTTGACCAATACCAATGAGTCCTGATGGGGCTACTTGCGTTGGCCAGGAAGACGGCCAGTCTTTCCCAGCAATACAAGAGACATCAGCCCCTGTATCTAGCAGACCTTTAATTTTAACTCCCTGAATATATAAATCTTTTAGAGGTCTAGAGTTAGTAATTTCCTTGGGTAAGATTAGTTGGCTGTCAACTGACTCATATATTCCTTTTCCTAACAACATATTGCTAGAAATATGAAACTGATTTGGATCCCTCTGCTGGTTAACAGCCCTCTGGATCCTTACCTGATCTTCAAATTCAGTTGTCCATAGTAAATAGGCTCCTCCTGACAAACAGCTTTTAGCAAGTTGTCGCCAATCTTGTGGTGTCATCCACTGAGTGGCAAATTGTTCCATAATAGTAATAGTATAAGGAGCCGTAGGACCATACTGAGTACAAGCCTCTTTAAGTTCCTTAATCAATTTATATGGTAGCGGCTCCCAATGAGGTTCCTCGTTTAGTGTGCCTTCTTCCATATAAATTACTGGAAAGCAAGAAGACAAGGTAAAATCTCCCTCGTCTTCTGCCTTTTTTCTGACTCCCTGCATACCTACATTAGCCGGAGACACATACCCAGGTGTGAATTTCAGTGTTTTCACCTTATTTCTAGTAAAGGGTATGGGAGGAGTTACCTTGGCAACATTACTAGGATTTTTTCGCTTATGATACCAATCACTTCCTCCTCCAACTCCATTTCCTCCTCGGGGGAAAACTCATCATCTAAAGGTGGTGCCGAGGCTACGGCCAGCAGGGGAGTATCTTTAATTTTGACTGGAATTTTAGGGAAATTGTGTTGTGGATTTAAAGCATCTCGGATAATATTCCATAAAGCTAAGGCATACAAAATGCAAAAGGCAAGCCAATTGGTTCCTCTATCAGACAATATGTTCAAAATACTAGTAGACATGTTCCTTTCTTTAGATTCACTCTGACCCATGATTCTATCACGGCTCTTAAACTGCTCACCCTTCCTTGCTCTGCCTGTCTCTACAGAGGAGTCCGCGGCACCCTGGGTGAGGTCCTATCCATTCCGAAAAAGATAACGAAAGCTTACCTTGAGGTCCCACGTTCAGGCACCACTTGCCAGAGTCCAGCTCCAGCCGGGTTCAGGGTACCCCAAAGGTGGAGATGGCATCGGCGATTGGGGGGAAGAAGAAAGAGAGAAAGAGAGAGAGAGAAAGAAAGAGACTGGACTCCAGTCTAGTGCAGAAGCAATGTGTGTCATTGGGAATTACAACGGGTCTTTTATACACAAAGTCAGATGTGGGAGAGGCGTCCCCCACCCACCAGAAACCTTAATCCATGAAAACTTAATCAATGATTTCCTTTAAACCCTTTTCATATGATAATCTTAAAATCCCATAACAGAGGATAACCTAATCCATGACTGACATATTCTACAAACCTTTTTCATCCTAAGCTGATTGATTTATGCCAAGTTAAACAATTCTATAGAAGCTTAAGTATTTACTTTACAAACAAAAGTGGCTCATCCCAGAATGTTTGGAATGTGGCCTAGTCCAACGTTCACAGTGGGCTACCTGCAAGTAACCCAGCCGCATTCTTTCAACAAAATGGCTGTCTTCTAAAACTATATTCTACAATTTACACCTTCAGTAAATCCTAAGATCATGACCCAGAAGCCTGTGACCAATACTAAGGCTCTTAGATATGACACGAGTTTGAATTATAAGTTATGTGAAAGCCAAAACTGCAGTTTGCAGAAGAATGGGAGCAATGAGCTTCTAAAGTTAGCTTGTGTTGGTCCCGTCTCAGAGTTTTTATGTTTTGAGCTCACAGGAGCTTAATCTGGTTAGTGCTGAGTAGAAAGGGGGAGGAAATGGGGGCAATAACTCCCGAACGCATCCTAGTGGTCTCGGGTCAACGGCCCTTCCTGATCCCTAACGCTCAGTGGGCCTCCGTGGCTGGCTCCCAACGGGTGATCCTTCCACCTCAGCCTTCCAAGTAGCCGGAACCAGATGCTCAGCTAATTTTTTGATTTTTTTTTAAACTAAAATTTGTTAACTGTTTTTAAACAATAGTCTTTTAATAGTGGTAGAATACATTTAAATGGAACACGAAAGTTCTAGTTCTCTGAAGTCTTTGCAAAGTAGATGTTGGCAATAATCTGGATTAATTTTTGTTTCATAATCCTAAGGACGTTGGAATGGATTGCCTTGTGAGCAAATCCTTTCACAATATTAACCGTATCAACACAGAACCTGAATGCTGGAGATATTGTTTAGAGAACTTCTACGCTGGGTAGAAGACTAGAAAGGATCCTCTAGGTTGCATTCCAAATCGGCAGTTCCACAACTCTCAGCGGTTTAAGAAAGGCACTTGCTACATTAGAAAGAACTCAAGTTTGGGAGCCAGATTGACCTAGGTTTTACTTTACTCTTAGACGCCAACAATATGACTTTAACATGTTACTTACCTCCTTGTGCCTCAGCTTTCCCTCTGGAAAGGAGGATATTGCTACTTCAAAGAAATATTGCAAAAATTAGAGATAAGGTATATAAAAGCACAAAGTAAGAACAAAATAAATATGATTTACAGGTAATTCATATAGTTTCGTTTAATCCTTATTCAGTTACACTGCTGTATTGGTTTCCTTTTTTTAAAATTAATTTATTATGTAATTCTGACTTTTTTTTCCTCTTTAAAAATTCTCTTAACTATAAGGTCAAATGACTACAAAAGAATAAAACTGCTGGGCATGGCCAGGCTCGGTGGCTCAGCCTGTAATCCTGTGCCTTGGGAGGCTGAGGTGAGTGGATTGCCTGCGCCTGCGGGTTCGAGACCCACCTGGGCAACTTGGTGAGACCTCATCTCTACAATAAATCAAAAAATTAGCCAGGTGTTGTAGTGCACGCCTCTAGTTCCAGCTACTTGGAAGGCTGAGGTGGAATGATCGCCGGCGCCCAGCAGGTCAAGGCTGTGGTGGCCGGGAGCGGCCACTGCACTCCAGTCTGGGTGACAGAGTGAGACTTCAACTCAAAAAAACAAGCAAACAAACAAAACTGCTGGGCATGGTGCCTCATACCTATAATACCAGCACTTTGGGAGGTGGAAGAGAGAGGATTACCTGAGTCCAGGGGTTTGAGACCACCCAGGCAATTAGGTGAGACCTCATCTCTACAATAAATAAAAAAAGAATAGCTGGGCATGGTGGTACACACCTGTGGTTCCAGCTACTTGGAAGGCTGAGTGGGAAGGATCAGCAGGTCGAGGCTGCAGTGACCATGAGAGTGCTACTGCACTCCAGCCTGGGCAACAGAGTGAGTCCAATAATAAAAAAAAAGAATAAAACTTTTTAAAACATTAAATTAACCATAAATTGCCCATTTAAATAAGCACTCAAATAAATTATGGAGTCTTATAATTGCCAGGGACTTCAGAAGTCACCTGGTTTAATCTAACTCCTGTTGCAGCAATCCTTTACTTCCATTTTTTCCTCCTGAAGGCCACTAAAACCCCTTTGGGGTTCTTAACCTTTAGACAGAAAAGGGTGAAGGAAAGAAGTCTTTTTGAAAGGAAAGAACTGGACTAAAGAGAAACTACAAGTGCCCCTGGAGTATCAGCGCCTTCTTCTATCAGACCCACTACACAAGGTGGTCTTCAGGTCTCCATAGGCAGCAGCTAATAAAGTAATCTTCTCCAGTTATTTGATCTTTTTTTTTTTTGAGTTGGAGTCTCACTCTGTCGCCCAGGCTGGAGTGCAGTGGTATGCTCACTGCCACCGCAGCCTTGACCTGCTGGGCTCTCAGGTGATCCTTCAGCCTCAACCTTCCATGTAACTGGAATTACAGGCACGCGTCACTATGCCCAAATAATTTTTTTATTTATTGTAGAGACGAGGTCTCACCATGTTGCCCAGGTTGGTCTCGAACCCACAGGCTCAGGCAATCCTCTCACCTTGGACTTCCAAATAGCTGGGATTATAGGCTTGAGCCACCACACCCGGCCATGTCTGATCTTCTTACGAATGCTGGAAGAGATTGATTAGGACCATGCTTCTATATCTGGTGAAAAATATAAAATAGCATTGGATTTCACGGAAATTGTTTCCCCAAACGATCAACCTCCTTTAAATATGATGATAATGATGGATGCTAAAGTTATTTTGAGCCATTTTTGAGCACCTTGTAGTCTATAGCTGCAATCTAGCTCTTTATCTAAGACTGTATGCATATCCTTCCAGATCTCTGAAATCTTTGCGATGCCCATCGAACTCTACTCCTATTTAGTACACTGGGCTCCCTCTTCAATTGCCTTCTTAAAGGCTTCAAAGACATCACTTTCTGCTATATAATTCGGAAGCTCATGGCAGGATTCTCTCCAGCATCAAAAGCTTCAGAAAATCCGAACAATTTACTGAGCCACAGACACATTTCAGAGATAGTGTTATTAAGACCTAACAATCTCTGATTCTTTTTAAATTTTATATTATTTCAACAGTTAATAGACCTGTCTAATTTCTTTTGAAACCTGGTAAGATAATAATCAGGGCTTGTCTGAATCTGGGAGATACAGTTTTGTTTTGTTTTTAAATAACAGACTTTATTTTTAAGAGCAATTTTAGATTCATTAGCAATAGTTCCAGCTACTTGGAAGGCTGAGGCGGAAGGATCGCCAAAGCCCAGCAGGGCGAGGCTGCGATGGCCGGGAACAGCCACTGCACTCCAGTCTGGGCGACAGTGTGAGACTCCAGCTCAAAAAAAGAAAGAAAGAAAGAAAGGTACAGAGATTTCCCATATACATCCTGCCTCTACACATGCATAGCCTCCCCCAAAATCAACATCCACCGGAGTGGTACATTTATTCCAACTGATGAACCTACGTTAACCCATTATTATCACTCAAAAGTCCGTAGTTAAAGCAGGGTTCACTCTTGGTGCTGTACATTCTGTGAGTATGGACAAATTGATAACATGTATCCACCATTACAGTATCATACAGAGTAATTTCTCTATTATAAAAATCTTCGTGCTCTGCCTATATATCCCTCTTCCCCTCCAGCCCCTTGCAATTACTTGATCTTTTTACTGTTTTCATAGTTTTACCTTTTCCAGAATGTCTATAGTTGGAATTAACAGTATGAGTAGACTTTTTGTATTGGCTTCCTTCACTTAGTAATATGCATTTAAGTTTCCTCCATGTCTATTCATGGTTTCATAGCTCATTTATTTTTAGCACTGAATAATATTCTATTGTCTGGATATACCACAGCTTATTTCTCTATTCACCTACTGAAGGGTATCTTGGTTCCTTTCAAGTTTTGGCAGTTATGAATAAAGCTGCTATAAATATGTGTGTGACTTGTTTTGTATAGATATATTTTTAACTCCTTTGAACAATAACAAATGTGATTGCTGGATTGTACAGTAAGAGGATTTTTGATTTTGTAAAAAATCACTGAATTGTCTTGTTCATAGTGGCTGGACCATTTTGCATTCCCACTAACAATGAAGGGGAGGTCCTGTTGCTCCATATCCTCACCAGCACTTGGTGATGTCAGTGTTCTGGATTTGACCTAATCGGTGTATGTTGGTATCTCATCATTGTTTTAGTTTGTATTTCTCTGAGGACATATGATTTGGTGCATCTTTTCTTTCCTTTTTTTTTTTTTGAGTTGGAGTCTTACTCTGTTGCCCAGACTGGAGTACAGTGGCCGCTCCCGGCCACCGCAGCCTCGACCTGCTGGGCTCCAGCGATTCTTCTGCCTCAGCCTTCCAAGTAGCTGGAACTACAGGAACGTGCTACCATGCCCGGCTAGTTTTTGATTTATTGTAGAGATGAGGTCTTGCCAGGTTGCCCAGGCAGGTCTCGAACCCGTGGGCTCAGGCAATCCACTCACCTCAGCCTCCCAAAGGTGCGGGGTTACAGGCTGAGCACCAAGCCCAGCTGTTTATCTTTCTTTGGTTAAGTTCATGTTTTTATTTCTTTGTCCTGCTTCTGTCTGTCACTTTAAATTTTTCAGCAAAAAGTAAAATTTTTCTTTTTTTTTTTTTGAGTTAGAGTCTCACTCTGTCACCCAGGCTGGAGTGAAGTGGCACGCTCACAGCCATGCAACCTTAACCTGCTGGGCTCAGGTGATCCTTCTGCCTCAGCTTTCCAAAGAGCTAGGACTACAGGTGTGTGCCACCACAACTGGCTAAATTTCTCATTTATTGTAGAGACAAGGTCACGCCATGTTGTTCAGGCAGTCCTTTCGCCTCCACCTCCCAAAGTGCTGGGATTATAGGCATGAGCAACTACGCCCAGCTAAATTTTTCTTACATATTTATATGTTTCACATTTAGAACTGGTCATAATGTTGCAAATTATAGTTCAAAAAGAATTTAAATCAGATATATACCAATAACTGAATGACCTGCTCTGGAATTCCAAGGTTCTAACTTTACATTGGCCACTCTAGAGCCACTGATCCACAAGAAATACATATAAAATCGTAACTATTTCTTTTTTCATTTTTTTTTTTTTTTTATTAGTTGGAGTTTCACTCTGTCGCCCAGACTGGAGTGCAGTGGCCGCTCCCGGCCACCACAGCCTCGATCTACTGGGCTCCGGCGATCCTTCCACCTCAGCCTTCTAAGTAGCCGGAATTACAGGCATGCGCTACCACACCTGGCTGATTTTTTGATTTATTGTAGGGATGAGGTCTCACTGCCCAGGCGGGTCTCGAACCCACGGGCTCAGGCATTCCACTCACCTCAGCCTCCCAAAGGCGCAGGATTACAGGCTGCACCACCGAGTCCGGCTCTTTTTTCATTTTTTATATCAGAGTCTCACTCATTCACCCAGGCTGGAGTGTAGTGGCATGTTCACGGTCACTGCAACCTCGACCTGCTGGACTTTGGTGATCCTTCCACCTCAGCCTTCCAAGTAGCTGTAACTACAGGCATGTACCATCACGCCCGGCTAATTTTTTGATTTATTGTAGAGATGAGGTCTCTCCAAGTTGCTCAGGCTGGTCTTGAACCTGTGGATTCAGGTAAACCTCTCACCTTGGCCTCCCAAAGTGCTGGGATTACAGGGATTACCAAGCCCAGTCTGATTTTCTCTTTCAGTGACACAGCCTAACTTCAGTTTGAAAAAAATAAAAAAAAAAAGCTTTCCAGGTTAAATTGAAAAATTTTTTTAAGTAAAATTATAAAAAAAGATCTGTCTTTGTAAATGAAAACTACATATATCAAGCATTTGTAAGCCAAAGAATGAGAACAGATACCATTACATCTATAGAGGTGAGTAAATCACTCTGTGAGAGTGTGTGCAATTAAAAAAAAAAAAAAGAGTACTCAGGACCTAGACCTAAGTCATGCCAAGATTTAGAAGCTGGACAGAGGCACTGGAGCCAGCAAAAAAGACACATAGAGTTGTCTGTTAGAGTACTTTTATTAAGGGTAAATCACTGTGCTAGGTGAGAAGATTGACATACAAGATAAGAATGGTTAACATTGTAAAGGGCTGGACATGGTGGCTCACAGCAACAATCCTAGTACTTTGGGGGGTGAAGGCGAGAAGACTGCCTGAGCCAGAGGTTCTAGACCGCACAGGCAACTTGGTGAGCCCTCGTCTCTACAATAAATCAAAAAATTAGGCATGATGGCATGCGCCTATAGTTCCAGCTACTTGGAAGACAGAGGCAGAAGGATCCCCTGAGCCCAGCAGGTCAAAGCTGTGGTGGCCGTGAGTGTGCCACTGCAATCCAGTCTGGGCAACAGAGTGAGATTCAAAAAAAAAAGAAAGAAAGGAATTATAAAGGGAAATGTAATTGTGAAATAAATTAAAGGGATAAATGATCCTGAAGAGGCAGAACAGGAACCAAGGAACAGAAGGCTGTACTCTTACTAGATAAATGTTAATGTGACAAGATACATAGCTTTGCCTTGGGGGTCAGTCAATTCCACACAAGAAGCGATGATAATACTTATCTCATAGGTCTTTGTGAGAATTGACCAAATCAATGCATTTGAATATAGACTGCAAATGGAAAAATATTACCCAAATTTAAGATACTTGCCTTGGCTCTCTGCATAGAACTTGCATTCCTCCAGGACTGAGGCCCACCTGGGCCACTTCTCTCATGCAAATCTTCCTCCTGAATCCTGACCTCCTTGATAGTGTCTACCATTTTTCTTTGCCTGATAGCCAGGGCCTCAGGTCCAATGACCCACTGCCTAAGCTTGATAACAGCCCAGTTGCTGGCTGGAATCACCAACAACATCCTCGATTATCTTCCTGGCCTACCCTACCACCATGAACCCAGTTTATGGCATGTTCCAAACCATTGTTTCTGAAACAACCCCAGAGCTAACTAAAGAGATTCAGAATACATACTTAACATCCCACACCTAGATTTTTCATTTAATCATAAAATTTCTTAGAGGTCTTGAAACCAAAGTACCTTGTTTCTTAAAAGGTGATAATACAGCAAAATATATATACATATTAAATAATCCATTCCCTTCACCCTAAATTATTGAGTTACATAAACAATAGAGGCTTTTTAAAAAATTGTTTCAGTCAGGCTGGGTGGCTCAGCCTACAATCCCAGCACTTTGGGAGGCTGAGGTGAGTGGATTGCCTGAGCCCGCGGGATCAAGACTCGTCTGGGCAACTTGGTGAGACCTCATCTCTACAATAAAATCAAAAATTAGCTGGGTGTGGTAGCGCGTGCCTGTAGTTCCAGCTACTTGGAAGGTTGAGGCGGAGGAAGGATCGCCAGAGCCCAGCAGGTCGAGACCGCAGTGGCAAGGAGCGGCCACTGCACTCCATTCTGGGTGACAGAGTGAGACTCCAACTCAAAAAAAAAAAAAAAATTATTTCAAAAATTGTTTATGGCTATGTGGACAAAACCTAGACTGTGTCTGAAAGTCTTATCTAATCTGGCAAGATATTCATGCTATTTATTTGAAAATTCTTTGATCAAGTAGTTGTCTTTCTTTTTTTTTTTCCCCAGCTTCACTCAGACCCAAAGTCTCAACACTAACTAGGTGAACTGCTATTGACGAAAAATATTGCCATCAATTTTTAGAAGATGCTATGGTAGTCAGACCCTGCATCACCCAACCTCTTCTTCTCACAACTGCCAACCTCTCCCTGCCCCACACCAGAGAATCAATTGATTTGTAAGGCAATACCACATTTGTTTGCCAGGTATCAGGAGATGGGGCCTTTGTTCTTGGCAGCTGCTCGGCCAATGAAGGTGGAGTGGAAAATGAGTTCATATTTTGGTGTGTTACCAAAAATGTCTTCAGGGCTCTGGAGTCCTGGTCCCTTTGCTGGGGCCCCAGAAATCACTCAGACACCAGGACTAGCCATCATGCCCATAGCAGAGGCCTGTACAGGTCAGGGAGAATCAAGTAGTTTTCAATGAAAATAAGTATGGCATTCATTCATTCATTCATTCATTGAGTCAAGCTCTGGCCCTGCTGCCCAGGCTGGAGTGCAGTGGCACAATCACGACTCACTGCAACGTCAACCTGCTAGGCTCAGACGCTCCTTCTGCCTCAGCCTCCCAAGAAGCTGAGACTACAGGCACATGCCACTATGCCCAGCTAAGGTTTTTTATTTTTTATTATGCTATACTGCCTAGGCTGATCTTAAACCCTTGGTCTCAAGTGACCCTCCTTCCTTGAACTTCCAAAATGTTGGGATTACAGGTGTGAGGCATTGCACCCAGCCAAGTATTGCTTTTAAATTACCAAAAAGGCTATATAATAATGAAATTGCAGGCCGGGTGCGGTGGCTCATGCCTATAATCCCAGCATTTTGGGAAGCCGAGGTGAGAGGGCTGCCTGAGCCCATGGGTTTGAGATCAGTCTGGGCAATTTGGCAAGACCTCATCTCTACAGTAAATCAAAATATTAGCTGGGCATGGTGGCATGCACCCGTAGGTCTAGTTACTTGGAAGGCTGAGGCGGAAGAATCACCTGAGTCCAGCAGGTCAAGGCTGTGATAGCCATGAGCGTGCCATTGCACTTCAGCCTGGGTGGCAGAGTGAGGTTCCAACTCAAAATAAATAAATAAATAAGCCGGGCTCGGTGGCTCAGCCTATAATCCTGCGCTTTGGGAGGCTGAGGTGAGTGAATTGCCTGAGCCCGCGGTTCGAGACCTGCCTGGGAAACTTGGCGAGACCTCATCTCTACAATAAACCAAAAAAATTAGCCGGGTGTGGTAGCGCACACCCGTAGTTTCAGCTACTTGGAAGGCTGAGGCGGAAGGATCACCGGAGCCAGGCAGGTCAAGGCTGCGGTGGCCGGAAGTGGCCACTGCACTCCAGTCTGGGCGACAGAGGGAGACTACAACTCAAAAAAAAAATGAAATTGCTACTTGCTTAATCAATTTTTTTTTTTTTTTTTTTTTTTGAGTTGGAGTCTCACTCTGTTACCCAGCCTGGAGTGCAGTGGCCGCTCCCGGCCACCGCAGCCTCGACCTGCTGGGCTTCGGTGATCCTTCCACCTCAGCCTTCCGAGTAGCCGGAATTATAGGCATGCGCTACCACGCCTGGCTGATTTTTTGATTTATTGTAGAGATGAGGTCTCGCTGCCCAGGCGGGTCTCGAACTCGCGGGCTCAGGCAATTCACTCACCTCAGCCTCCCAAAGGCGCGGGATTACAGGCTGAGCCACCAAACCCGACGCTTAATCAATTTATTGGAGAAAAAAATGCAGCCAATCCCTTGTAGAGCTAGGTCCAAACACAATTCATTATTGGATAGGCTGCTATTTTAGCTATTATTTAATTATTGATTATTTAAAAGAAAAACATTTTCATTTTTATTTTTTTGAGTCAGAGTCTCACTCTGTTGCCCAGGCTAGAGAGCAGCGGCATGCTAACAGTCACCATAGCCTCGACCTGCAGGGCTCAGGTGAACATTCTGCCTCAGCCTTCCAAGTAGCTGGAATTACAGGTATGTACCATCACACCTGGCTAATTTCTTGATTTATTGTGGAGATGAGGTCTCACCAAGTTACCCAGGCTGGTCTTGAACTTGTGGGCTCTGGCAATCCCCTCATTTCAGCCTCTCAAAGTGCTGGGATAATAGACATGAGCCACCACACTCAGTCAAGAAGTTTTAATTAAATAACTCATTTTAAATTTTTTAATTAGTTGATTTGCTCTAATTGCAATACCGTAACCCTCATAGCTGATCATTTTCTTTTCTTTTTTTTTCCCTTTTTTTTTTTTTTTTTTTTTTTTTTGAGTTGGAGTTTAACTCTGTCGCCCAGGCTAACGTGTAGTGACACCTTCAAGACCACCACAGCATCAACCTGCTGGGCTCAGGTGATCCTTCCGCCTAAGCCTTCCAAGTAGCTGGAATTACAGGCACGCGCTACCACGTCCAGCTCTCTTTTTAAAATTTATTTATTGTAGAGACGAGATTTCAGCAAGTTGCTCAGGCAATCCTCTCACATTGACTTCCCAAAGTACGGGGATTACAGGCTGAGCCACCACGCCCAGCCTAGCTGATCATTTTCAAAACAATAATTTAAAAACTTGATCTTTGAAATTTGGGAAGGGGCTGGGGAAGGAAATGGAGGAACATCAAATGACACCCAAAAGTTTTTCAAACCCCAACAAAGGCTTTGTGCTTTACCAAGTTCTTCTCAAGCACAGAGACAGAATAAGTAGCTACTCATGATAGAGTATTACAATAAGGCCATAGAAGCAATTCTTGTCTCCATAAAGGGAAGCTACATGTCAAGATAAAACAATTTAGCCAGGCGCCGGTGATCCTTCCACCTCAGCCTTCCAAGTAGCTGGAACTACAGGTGCACGCTAACACGTCCGGTTAATTTTTTTTTTTATTTATTGTAGAGATGAGGTCTTGCCAAGTTGCCCAGGCGGGTCTCGAACCCACAGGCTCAGGCAAATCCACTCACCTCAGCCTCCCAAAGGTGCGAGATTACAGGCTGAGCCACCGAGCTCAGCTAAGCATTGTTTCAATGAGTACTTAGGAAGTGGATTAGTGCCAGTCACTTGGAATGTCCCATGTAATAAAATTAACCAAAAGTTTTTTTTGAAGAATTTCATTTTGAGCACAATCAACTTTACCTTTTATATATATATATTTTTTTTTTTTTTTCTGAAGCTGGTTTTAGGCCAAAGATGAACTTCTTTGATGAATACAGAGTAAATCCCTTTGCATAATATATTAGGAGCATTCTGTTATATATTTTGTGCTTAATAATTCATATTGCCTTTGGAGTTCAACTGAAAATTTAAAGTGCTGGAAAACAAAATAAAAAATCTCATTAGAAGCATATCTCTTAATTTGTTACACCGTAACATGAGGAATTTTCTTTTTTTTTTAAACCTCTCCCCTTCACGTGGTGTGAGCCATCTGCTATAAAGAGGGGTTACCTGATGCCACAATAGAGGTAAGTCAATAGTTTTCAAACTTGAGATGCATCCAAATCACCTGGATGACTCGTTAAAACACAGATGACTGCACTCACCCCCAGTATGTGATTCCTTAGGTTTGGTGTGGGGCCTGAGATTTTGTATTTCTTACAAATTCCCAGGTGATGTTGATGCTGCTGGTGGAGACCACATTTTGAGAAACATTAGAAAATAGCTGCCAAAAGGGAATCCTGCTATGTGTAGGTTCAATGCCCAAAAGATTCTTGGTTGAAACAATCTCATAGAGAAAATGATAAGTGGTTGGTAGAGATGATAAATTATTAGAAGATGATATATTTCATGGAATATATTAGTAAATATCTAGCTTACCTTATCAACCTTAGATTTTTAAAAATTATGCTTCTTCGGAGATTATCTTGTTTCACTTCGTGTAACTAAACAAGTGAGAGTTCTAAGTTATTTTTATTCTCAATAATAATCAGATGATTATTATTGCCTCCCTGCTATTCAATGCTCCAGGCAAGACTCTTTAGTCATTATTCCTTTGTAGAAGGGGACATGATAATAGCACCCAACTCAATGAATTACTGTGAGGATTAAATGCGACCCTAAATGGAAAATATTTTGCACAGAAAATGGCCTGTAAATGGTAGCTGTTGTGTTTTTACTGATTTGTTTACCAATTTAAGGAAAAAAATTTAAACGATCCTATGACCAGTAACCCAAACAACTTAAATCTGTAATACACTGATTTTTTTTTTTAATTTTAGATTCGGGGGTACACATGAGCGTTTGCTACATGGCCATATTGTGTAGCAGTGAGGATTGAGTCTCAGGTGGCCCATTCCCCAGATAGTGAACAATGTGCCCCATAGGTAGTTTCTGAACCCTAGATCCCTTTGTGATAAATTAATTGATCACATAACCCTGAAATTGTAAAAAGAGAGAAAAACAAAGGGGGAAAGGGTTGTTATGTTCCAAGTACTCTGCTTACTAAGAACTGTTTGATTTGGCAATGTTGGCACAAGGCACCCCCAAATATACATTCCCCAAATATAAAAGTTATACAAAAGAATTGCCTGAAGCACAATTTAAAACTACAGGTTCCTAGGCCAGGTGCAGTGGCTCACTCCTATAATCACAGCATTTTGGGGGGGCCGAGGTGAGAGGATTACCTGAGGCCA
The DNA here is from genome assembly GCA_027257055.1 of Cephalopachus bancanus. Lineage (NCBI taxonomy): Eukaryota > Metazoa > Chordata > Mammalia > Primates > Tarsiidae > Cephalopachus > Cephalopachus bancanus. The sequence goes on along the minus strand of JAPVLO010002369.1, from coordinate 8,502 downwards.
CGGGTTCAAGAACAGCCAGGGCAACTTGGCAAGACCTCATCTCTACAATAAATTAAAAAATTGCCGGGCTCAGTGGCTCAGCCTGTAATCCCGTGCCTTTGGGAGGCTGAGGTGAGTGGATTGCCTGAGCCCGCGGGTTCCAGACCCGCCTGGCAACTTGGCGAGACCTCATCTCTACAATAAATCAAAAATGAGCCGGGCGTGTAGCCCGCGCCTATAGTTCCAGCTACTACTTGGAAGGCTGAGGCGGAAGGATGGCCGGAGCCCAGCAGGCGAGGCTGCGGTGGCCGGGAGCGGCCACTGCACTCCAGTCTGGGCGACAGAGTGAGACTCTAACTCAAAAAATAAAAAATAAATAAATAAATAAATAAAATTAGCCGGGCATGGTGGCACATGCCTGTAGTTCCAACTATTTGTAAGGCTGAGGGTTTAAGGATCGCCTGAGCAACGCAGGTCAAGGCTGAGGGGGCCATGAGCGTGCCACTGCACTCCAGTCTGGGCAACAGAGTGAGATTCTGACTCAAAACAAAACAAAACAAAAAAAAACTACAGGCTCCTGAGTCCCACTCCAGATTTATGAAAACCATATTCAAGGGAGAGAGGCCTAGGAATCCTTAAATAACCATCCCAGGTTATTTTTTCTGATCAACAACTTTGGGCAACTCTTCAGGGACCCTCTCCATTCTATTTGTGTCTAACCTAAGCCCTAAACATTTCTGTGGATTCCTTTTTTTTTTTTTTTTGAGTTGGAGTCTCACTCTGTTGCCGCAGCCTCGACCTGCTGGATTCAGGCGATCCTTCCGCCTCAGCCTTTGAAGTAGCTGGCGTCACAGGCGTGCGCCACCACGCCCAGCTAGTTTTTTGACTTGTAGAGACGAGATCTCGCCACGTTGCCCAGGCTGGTCTGGAACCCCTGGGCTCAGGCAGTCCTCTCGCCTCGGCCTCCCAAAGGGCGGGGATTACAGGCATGAGCCACCACGCCCGGCTCTGTGTATTCTTTACACCGCTGCTTATTAGAAAATCCCAGGCCTTTCTGACTTGGTAGTTGTGTTATTGTGAGTTGGACTGAAAGTCACTTGGAGAGGTCAGCTGGAAATGGGTTTTTCTTGTCTGTGCTTTGAAAAGGATCTCCGTGTCTTGAGGTAACTCACCCTTTCCTATAGCCGGTCCTGGCCTCATTCCTGAATCGCCTGCCTAATACCCCCACCCCCTGCACGCCCTCCAGCCTGTCTCCTCTTCCATCTCCTTTCTGATCTTGGCCTGGGGTCTAGCTTGTTTGTCCCCTTCACCGCACTTCTGGAGTGGAACATTTGGTGCTTTCCAACAGTTCACGACGCTTTGCTGGAATCGTCAATTTCCAGGGATTTTACAGGCGGGCCAAAACAGTTTGTTCAGAACAGCGACGCCAGACCGAGGACTGGCAGCCAGTGGGCCGAGCGTTTCCTGACTCTGCACCCCACACGTGACCTTGGGCGAGCGGGCACCGCGGCCCGCTCCTTCCCGGCGGCGGCGGGGTGCTGCTCGGCGGGACTCTGGAACTGAAAAGGGGGGGGCGAGTGAGGCGGGTTTTGTCAGCAGGAGACTCAGAAAGCCACAAAGTGGTTGCTTTCCTTTTCTGGGGGTGAATCCTCAGTCCTGGGGGGGGAAAGGGGAATGTCTGTCCGGGGCTGGAGACAAAGCGTGAGAACTCGAATGGCAAAAAGCGGGCTTGAGTGAGAAAAACGGAAGGAGGAGGCAGAGGGAGGACAACTGGGTTAAAAATAGAAACGCATGCTCCATAAGGCAAGCTCTTTCCAGCTCCACCCAGGGGCCGGCCGCCCGGACAGTGACTCGGCTCCGCGCGACCGCAGCGCAGCCGGACTCGGCCCCGCCTCCTGGACCCAGTGACTGGGCGCCGGGGGCGGGGCCTCGTGCCGTGGCGTCATCGCGCTCCCCGCCGCCGCCGCCGCCGTCGGGGTTTTCGCTGACGCACAGGCCCCGCCCCCTCCCCCCCTTTTCTCCCACAGCCGGAGCGCCCGGCGGTGAGAGGGCGTCAGTCGGCCGAGTCGTGGAGTCGTCTGCGTCTCCTGCACCGGCTCGCTAGTTCTCGGGAGCCGCGGAGCTTCTCCGGCGGTGGTGGACGCGACGTGGGACGCCATCAGTGGGCCTTCACGGCGCCCAGGCCTCGCTGCGCGTGTTCCGCTCGCCCTCTCAGCCCAGCCTGCCGCCCGTGGAGGCGCGAGGCGACGACGGGCGAGCGCGTCGAGCAGCGTTAGCCGCCGCGGCCTCCGGTCCTCCCTCCGCCTCCTCTGCCCCCCCCCCCCACTTCCCTCCTCCCACTTCCCGAGCTCCGGCGTGTCCCGGGCCCCGCTCGGCGCTGCTGCAGGAACAAAGGAAGACCCCGCGGCGGCGGCGGCGGCGCCACCTCCGCCTGCGCCTCCGACCCGCTCCCGGCCCGCGGCGGCGGCGGCTCCAGGGCGCCCGTCTCGCCCTTCCCGGAAGCCTCGGCCCGGCCTCAACGCGCCGGCTTCGCGCACGATTCCGGCTTCCGAATTTGGGCCCCCGCTGGGTGAGTGGTGCGGGGGCCCGGGGGCGGGAGTGAGGGGGCCGCGACGCCGCGAGGCCTCCGGCGAAGCCCGAGTAGGCCGCGGATGGCGGCGTCCGGGGGAGGGGGGCCCGCCTGCCGGCGCAGGAAGCACAAAGACGGAGGCGTTTTCCTGGGGTCGTGGCCCGAGGCCTGGCTCCCAGGGCCCCGGGCCCGCTCGCACGAGCTCGGGCGGGGGGGACAATGCCCGGCGTGCAGCCTCGGCGGGGCCCGGCTTAGGCCTTCGCCTCCGTCCCGGTCGCCCTCCGCGGCGGCGCCCGGCGTGGGCAGCCGGGCCCGGAGAAACAAAGACGCCGCGGCGGCGGCCGCGCCCCCGAGCCGCCGCAGCCCACACCTCTGCCCCTCTTCCGGCGAGCCGTGCGGCGTCGGGTCGGCGCTGGGCCGGCTGGGCCTGCGGAGCAGCCGCTGTTCTGCATGACTCAGGGGTTTTTGGAGAAGGCCCCGCCGGGCATTCCCTCGCGAGGCCTTTGCTCGGAGGGAGATGGGGGCCAGTGGGACCCGAACTTCCGAAGTCTGCTGGAATGTGGGGCCGGGGGTTCTCCGTCTTCGTCCTTTAGTTTTCCCGACGTCGCTCACTCGGTTTCTCCAAGATCGCTTTCATGGAGGAAGTGGAACACCTTCCCCTTTGTTTCGTGCATTTAGGCTGGCGAACATGACATTTTTTGCTCGCTTTCTCCGCACTCGGTGGAGCTGTGTTTTGGGGAGAGTCGGGTTGTTTTTATTGATTGAATGTCTCCTAAGCATACCATCTAAGGAGATAGGAAGGTAAAGTAGTATATAGGTCACAGCGTCCCGTTCCAAAAAACCCGGGATTCAGGTAATTTACAGTCTTTTTAAAACCTAAAAAATTTCAATTTACTCCTTATTTTAGGGGTGGTGGCTTTTCGAAATCATTTCAGAACTCGGTTGGTGAAAATATTGCAATTTTGTGTTTCAAGTTTATTCTTAAAATACACTCACCCCCCCCCCATGTAAGGGTTTGCTGTAGTTCGTCCCTGTTTTCTCTCAGGCCCTGTATTAAAACCCTGAAAAGGAACCTTTAAAAATCAACCTGCTTCGTTGTGGCAAAGAAGAAATTGAAATCTGGATAGTAAGGACTTACCCAAGGTCACTGGCTTAGTTAGTGGCAGATTAGAGACTAGAACTCAGGTCTCCACTCCCAGGTGAGTGGGAGTTCTTGCCGACTTACAATGTCATGTGCACCGAAGGAACTACATGGTGTAAAAGCCCTTAGTTCATATTTGGGGTTGGAGAATTTTCAAGTTACACCTAGGGTTTTTTTTCCCCCTAAGCTTTAAGTTAGAAGAAGCCATAAACTTTGTAAAAATATGCATGCTCAAGTTTCTAACTACTTTAAAGGTAATAATAATCATGTATTTTTCTAAAATACTTACAGATAGGAGGGAAATACAGTACCTAGTGGTGAACACTTACTTCACCCCCAAATAATTGCCACTTAAATGAAAATTCTTTGTTTTGATGCTGTGCTTAGTTCTTTACAAACAACCCTGGCCATTTTAGCTTCATGTGTGATTAATGATGCCTGTATCATCTAGATTGAATTAATGAATTGTTCTAGTCCTCCTTACGTTAGGAGAGAAAAAACTGCAGCAGCCTTTTTTGTTTTCTTATTATGTTAGATGCATGAACGCTGCAGCCTTAGTTCTCCGGGTTGTGTAGGAGTTGGCAGGCTCTGAGATATAAATAGAAGCTGATTTCAGGGGCCCCCTGTTGACTAGGCTTTATGTGAGAGCCTCCATCCAGCTCAGCCTGTCACATTGCAGCCTTGTGACAGGCTGAAGCGCCCTCCCATGTGATCTAAGCTTCTGAGAAATATTAAAGCAAGCTGTGCACATGTGATGGCATATAAAAGCTGGCTTTCTAGGAGAAATCTAAAAGATGAGAAGCCTTGTAGAAAACTAATGTCCTGGTGTCTCTTGGGTGTCATTTATAATGAATTGAAGGTAGATGCGTTCCCTGAATTTTGGAGTACTTTGAAATTGTTAGATGGGGTCTCCCCCATTTTATTCGTCTAAAACAGACTTTAAGAATTAGATTAACTACTGAATGTGGGTTAATAGGTTGATCTTAAACTTAGGCCAGTTTGCTTTTAAAGCCAATATCAGATGACACTGAAGTTACTATAGAAAGTGTGAGCTAGCTTACTAATTAAACTGGCTTCCAGGAATGGCCCAACTTCTTGCATACTTTGAGCGTGGTGAGCATACAAATACATACATAATTTATTATTTAAATTTGTTTTTGCTCATATACTCAACATGTTAAAACTCTGCTGAAAGTGTTTATTAATAAATTTCCTAAGTGATGTTGAAATGTTTACACTACTCTGCTCCAAATGAGTCAGCTAAATTCCACTTACTTTTTAAAGAGACAGTGTCAACTAAATTAGTACTATTGTTCATAGCAAGTTGTACATCTTCACCATATAAGCTTGATTGGCTTGAAATGTTTTTATGGTGCACTTTTGCTAACAAAAGGAAAGATGGCTGTCATTTCAAGGGTTTTGGGGGAGTAATTATCAGGGCTCTGACCAGGTCAAAACTGGTTAGTTCCTTCCTCCCTTTTTAATAATTTTGTTAAGGACTTAATTCTTGTTAAAACATTGTTTTAATAACTCACTAAATAGTATATTCTAGTGTATGGTAGTTGGGAAAAAAATGACTGACCACAAGTTACAGCACAGAAATTACCCTTTAATCAAATGTGTTTTTAAGGTGACATAAAACTCACCACAATTTTCTTTTTAAAATAATTTTTCTTGAATGTGTATTCTCTATTACCAGGGGAAAAACGTACTAAGTTTAGCACAGCATTACTATATTTGTGTTACTTTTAACAAGACTTCTGGAAAAGCAAGGTTCCTTTGAAAAGTTGTTTCTGGTAATGTGGCATTAAATATTAACCATTACTAAAGGTTATGTATTTAAATTGCCTTACTTGACTAAATTGAATTTGAAATTGGAAAAGTTTCATTATTTTCTGGTATGAGGAAGACAAGCACTAACTTAATTAATAGAAGCCTTTGACTGAGAAGTCTGTGTTATCATTTGTGCATTGTAGGTTTCTAGGCACTGGTTGTAAAGTACTCTGAAACACATTTTCTCACACCTCGAATGTAGAGCATAATATGAGTTTCATAAGCAGCTGACCTTTGAATTCTTAGAGCTTCACTTGGTGCCGGGGTAGCAAGAAAGAGCTACTGTCCCTCTATTCAGTCTTTTATAAAGAATGTTTCAACATTTAAAATATGCAGGTGCCCTCACTTATAGCAGAATTGTCAAATTACTCATGAGGCCCAAGTGTGTTGAGGTGTGAGTTATATGAGAACTTTAGGGTCAGAGCCAATATTCAGCCAGTTTAAAGAACCACTCAAAAATATCGGAGTCAGTGATTAATTTCAATTAGCCAATGAAGTAAAAACATTTAAAAGGATCTGTGTATAGTACAGAAGAGCAGAGAAAGTAGCCTAAAGATATCAATTTCCCAAATTGATTAAAACATGACCCTGATGCCTGGCAAGCTAACCTTTTCAGAAATTGAAACTAAAAATAGTGACATTTAAAAAAAAAATACATTTTAATATTTAATGATAAAATTTATTGTTGGGGGGAGGTCCTAAAACAGTTTCTTTTATATAGGCAACAAAATATTTACAATTATCTCTGCTGTCTCTAGTGATGAACACTGTTCAGACTTTTGTTAAGCTTATTTAGAAATAACAGGTGCACTGGTGATTCTGTCATGCTAATTTTATTTTGGTAACATGCTAATTTCTAAAATTTTGTTTTGCTTATAGCAGAAAAATATGGCTCAGGAGACTAACCAGACCCCGGGGCCCATGCTGTGTAGTACAGGATGTGGCTTTTATGGGAATCCTAGGACAAATGGAATGTGTTCTGTGTGCTACAAAGAACATCTTCAGAGGCAGCAGAATAGTGGCAGAATGAGTCCAATGGGTAAGTTGTTTCCAAGGGAAAAAAACATTTGGAGAACTGGTGGACAGAAAATATAGAACCAAGAATTGGGTCCTGAGACTGAGAATTCTGAAATCCCAAGGAGAGAAGACCTGACAAGAGCTGCAAATTAAGGAGCAGCCCAACTACTTTATATGACTGCATCAGGAATTAATGACTATCTACAAACATCTACTAGCTTTTTCAGTTTTCCTCTCTTGTGGTTTTCATACTTATGTTGATTGGATATGACTTTTTAATATTTTTTTTTTGTTTGGATACTCAAGTGTAGGATTGCACCACAGTGAAAATGCTTAAATCACTAACCTGATTAAATGCAAGTATTTATTACTTACTAAGTATTGATGCTGTGTGTGTTTTTGTAGTGTTGATTGCTTCCTTACAAACCTTTTTTTTAAATAGGGACAGCTAGTGGTTCCAACAGTCCTACCTCAGACTCTGCATCTGTACAGAGAGCAGACACTAGCTTAAACAACTGTGAAGGTGCTGCTGGCAGCTCATCTGAAAAATCAAGGTAAGACTGAACATTTCGGAGTTTTTATGATATTACAAAGGAAAACAAGATGTGCTATCCATCCTGTAATAAAGACAATATATCAGATGCCCTTGGGTTTGCATGTGTTGCATAATCAGGGATTTCAGTGTCTTTTAATATGACTCTTAGGTCATTGAGTAAACACATATATTACCTAACCTGGTCAAGGATATTGTGTTGGAAATGCTGTGCTTTTTTGTTTCTTTGTAATTGAGTCTTAGTAATTGTCTAGAGAGATTGTAGACTGTAGTGCCATAGTAGGTATTTGGCAGAGCTGCCCATTTTGCTCTTAAGCAAGTTACAGGCACAGCTAAACATTGCTACTTTGTTATAATAAAATATGGTAACCTTAACAAATGTGTGCAGCCTTGAGATGATGAGCCATTTATCAAATTGCTTTTTTCATCAACCATTTGTGCTGGGCATCCTTTTTATTTTTTTAGCTTTTAGGTTATCTAGCTCCATTTGATCATGTTGGAAATACTATGTAATTTAAAGTTGAACTGACAACTTATTCATTATCTCCAAAAAGTACCCTTAACATCTTTAAAAATTGTATGCTTGAACTCAAATAGAAATGTGCCTGTGGCTGCCTTGCCTGTAACTCAGCAAATGACAGAAATGAGCATTTCAAGAGAGGACAAAATAACTACCCCGAAAACAGAAGTATCAGAGCCAGGGATGCTTTTTGTTTAATACTAGTTCAGTTCTGAATTTGTTAGTGCAAGAAATTATTGGTGGGGGATTCTTCCCATTTAAGGACCAAAGAGGAGGGAAAGCTATAAAATATAGGCCAAATGAAGAACTGCTGTCTTTAAAATTATCTTGAAGTGTAAAATGGTCATATTCTTTACTCTTTGTAATGGTGAGACTGAATGTATTGAGAACTTAAATTTTAAGGCTATAAATAAAAACATAATCAAAAGCATAATTATTTAGTTTTGTTATTGTCAGTGTCATAGAAAACTTAGGTAAAAGCATATTGAACACTAAAAGTTAAGTGTAGGATCCCTGTCATATTTTGGGGGAGTTTAAAACTCAGTATGGGCCCGGCGCAGTGGCTCACACTTCCCAGCACTTTGGGGGGGCCCAAAGGGGAGAGGATTGCCTGAGCCCATGGGTTCGAGACCAGCCTGGGCAACTTCATGAGACCTCATCTCTACAATAATTCAAGAAATTAGCCGACCATAGTGGCATGTGCCTGTAGTTCCAGCTACTTGGAAGGCTGAGGTGGAAGGATCACCTGAGCCCAGCAGGTTGAGGCTGCTGTGGCTGGGAGTTTGCCACTGCTCTCCAGCTTGGGCAACAATGAGACTCTTAGTGTGGTTTTCATGCAATGGTGACTTGGAAGCTGTGCTTATATAGCACAACCAAAATGTATCCTCGTG
>JAPVLO010002368.1:0-36979 GCA_027257055.1 Cephalopachus bancanus | reverse complement strand
TCCCAGATTCTGGTGGTTCCAAGTGTTCCTTCACCATGGCCACAACACTTCCCTATCTCCACATGGCCTCCCTCTGTGTCACGGCATGCCCTCTCCTCTTTTCATAAGGACATCTGTCATTGGATTTAAAGAGCACCCTGAATCTAGATCATAGCATTTCAACATCTTTAACATCTCTAAAGACCCTGTTCCCAAATAAGACCACATCTGAGGTTCTGAGTGGGTATGAACACTGTGGGAACACTACTCAACCCAACCCCCACAGATCATATCAATGTGGGTCAAATGTCTGGCCCATGGTGGGTACGCAACACAGGCTTCCTCTACCATCTTTCCCCCTGTATCCAAGTGACTCCAGGGCCAAGAATAGCATGGGGAATTGCTGGCGAAATCTCAAAGGGTACCTTTCCATTTGGGCAGGAGCATCTCCTTCATTAGGACACAGAGAAGAAGATGCTTTCATGACACTCATCCTGCAGCTAAACCAGTTCCTTTTTTCCTCTCCGCAATTTGGAGCAAAAGCTCCTTTAAGGGAAGGAACAGATGAGTGAAAAGAAATAAGCACTAGGTGAGAAGAACCCGACAGTACGTTGGTTGTACTTAAAGCTCTCCTCTCCTTTCTGCTGCCTTGTGGCCTGCCTCGAGAGGGGATTCATATTCTCAGTGACATTCCTGGAGCAGAGGCTTTCCTCTATTATGAATGCATGTATATCTCGAGAGAAAGAGAAGCAGCTATTCAGGTTCAGCTTTCTCATGAGAAAGTCTGAACCGGCATCGTCTTTGGGGTAAATCAGATTCGGAATCTCCCATTAGGTACCATTGCTGGCACCTTCCAGGTGGGCCGGGTCACGGGACAAGCTATTGAGCCACTTCCACACCCCTAGCTCCCATTGCTTTTGTATGGATAGCCAGCAACCTCTGCTTCTCAGCTCTGGGTTACACCGTCCTCTTGTGCTGCACTTCTATTATCCAGATCTGGTCTATGCCATATTAATTACCCAATTAGCCACCAGTGGTGCACGATACAACTTTGAATGGCCTGTCAACAGCCTCCCTGATAGGAGATATGTGGCAATCTCTCAGTAGCCAGCAACTAAGGCCAAGAATAGCATGGTCTGTAATTCTCAGCACAGCACCTGTCTTGGAGCCGAAACAAATCAAAAGCTACAGATGACTGCAGCGAGATTACTAACTCAGTCTTCACTTTGCCAAGGGGGAAACAGGTGCAGCCTTTAACATGGAGGAGCCCGCTGAACTAGAGTGGGCGCTTTATTCTTGGGAAGAAGAAATCTGCCAGAAAGGAGGTTTGACTTCTACAGTGTTCACATTGATTTTTACAATCGGGTCGTTTGGTGTTTGTTTTCAGAAATTGGGAAGTCGTATTGAATCATACCCATTAAAACTCTTTTCTCTACATGGAACAGTTTAAAGAGAACATGCTTCGTTTTCCTACAGAAGAATTTGGGGGAACCCAGGAATGTTGCCCCCAAAATAGGAAATAAAGATGGATGCCTTTGAAGAATTGGACTTGAAGCTCAATAGATAGTGGATTAAAGCAAAATAACCTTAAAGCAGTGAAGGTGATTCTCAGTCCTGCCTGCACATTAGAATCACCTGGGGAGCTTTTGCAAACCACTCGTGCCCCAGTCCCACCGCCAGAGATTTTTATTTAATTGGACCTGGGTGGGGCCCAGGTCGTTCGTTTGTTTGATCGGAGTCTCATTCTGCCATCCAGGCTGGAGTGCAGCGGCACACTCACAGCCACCCCAGTGTCGACCTGCGGGCCTTCAGCGATCCTTCCGCCTCAGCCTTCCAAGTAGCTGGAACTACAGGTGCGTGCTACCACGCCTGGCTATTTTTTGATTCATTGTAGAGACAAGGTGTCGCTAAGTTGCTCGGGTGGGCCTCAAACCCGCGGACTCAGGCGATCCACTCGCCTCCGCCTCCCAAAGTGCTGGGATGACAGGCTGAGCCACCGACCTGGCCTGGGTGTTTTCTTAAATGCTCCCCAAGTGATGCTCACTTGCTGTCAGGATTGAGACGGTTGCCTTAAAGAGATCGTGTCTTATAGGCTTCAGGACGTCACATCACAGAATGCTTCTTCTAAACCAAGAATGTGTCTTTCAGAAGGAGGACTAAAGCTGTGGTTAGCCAAGGAAACCTTGGAGAAATAGATGACTTTGAGCCCTTCTCTCACCAACTGTTTTAAAACTTCACTCCTCACCCTCCAGTCTCCTTGACTCTTGCCTGCCTTGTTTGCCTTTACGTGTTTTCTATCTAGAATATGAGGGCCATTGTTGCGGGGTGATTGAAGGCACGTTGGTGGCGACCGAGTTCTTGGTGTCACAAACAAAGACTTTAACGAGACACACAGAAAGAGCTAAAGCAAAAAGCAGTCTATTTAGTAAAAGGATGGAGGGAGGGCACCCCAAAGAGAGGAGCAGGGCCGAGCTGGAGTAGCTCAAGAGCAGCGAGTTAAACAGAGCCATGACCTTGCACATCCTTCAATTTTGCAAAGTTTGCCAAGACAAAACATTTTGGTACCCATGTCTAGGGTAAAATGTACTTTCTGGGGAGGGCTAACATTTTAGGTTACTGCGCGCGTCCCTGCCTACCATCCCCCCATTTTCATTGTTCGTATGAGATGCAGGCCTATGCATTAGCCTTAACTAGCTCTTTTGCACGGATAGGCTACCGAGAGTTCAATAAAGTCCCTGTTGCACAAGTGCCACACCTGGGGTGTAAGTTTTATGGCCTTCTTATCTTGTCCCAGGAAGGGAAGTCACTCATGTTGTCCTGGGAGGTTGATTCAACATTTCAGTCAATGGCTTCTTTGTTTGCTTATGTTCTGTCTTGGACGGTTGACTAATATTGCAGGTCTATGGCTTCTCTCCTTTTCCCATGGCTTCCTATCTTTTGAGGTTTGCCATCCAGTCTCCATCCTATCTCCTGCCTCGCCATGACAATAGGGTGTGTGTTTCTTTCTTTCTTTAGCCTGTTTTGTTCACCGCTGTATCTGCAATGCCTATTAGACTATTGGAGAGTCTAGCACATGATAAGTATGTGGTAGACAAATGTATAATGAATGAATGAATGAGCAAAAGAATGAATGACTAGGTAAGTAAATGAGTAAATGAAAGAAATCACAGGAGTAAGTATTCCTATTTCTTTGGCAAGTATTCCCTACTGCAGGTACAAAACAAAGATAATTTTTAGCAGAATCCATAACACATCACAAAGTCATGATTTGATTATGGGTTGGATTCAAATGTGTGTTTACCTAAGGAGAGAAAGAATGTGCTATCTCTGAAATGACAGGGGCCCTGTGACAGTCGTAAGTCTTTCTGGATACCAACAAATGGGCACTCACATTTCATGTTGAGTTGCCACATAGAAAGGGAGAAAAGGGCGTGAATGAGCTGCTTGTGCCAGCTCTCTGATTCCTGTTGCATCGTTTTCATCGTGCATTTATACATTAGCATTTGGGTTTCATCCATTATTCTTGTGAGCTCGATTCACACGAGTGCACATTTTGAACGTGAGTAGATTCGCCTCTGCCCTTCATAGGTGACTCATTCGGGTCTCAGAGTCTCCAATGTCAAGTGTTAGGCCCCAGAGAAGAGCAAATTCACCAAGGCCACGAGCACCACCCTGTGAAGCCATTCCTACCTCTATCTAAAAGACATTTTCAACATTCTTTTGATGCATATCACGTTTACATAAACGCAAAATCTTACACTGACTTAGTTGTGACTTAAAATTTCTAAATACCTAGGTGACGCTTACTTCCTAATTTTCTTACTCAGATTACACGACGGCCCCTTTACCACCCTTGATCCTTCCCCAGATGTTTCCCGGGTTTGTCACTTGGTTGAAAAATCACTGCTCCCAAGCAGCCCCCCACTAGCACACTTGTAGGGTTGACAGTCCCCCTGACCTTCAGGTGTGGCTGGCTGCAGGCAGGCCCTCTTTCTTTGTAGTGGACCAACATCGACTTTCCTCTAACTCCTGTGCATTAGTCTTAGCCTCTGGAACAAGAAGCCTGGGTAAGTTCCCTTTCCAGAACAGGATTCCATGAAGACTTCTCTCATTGCCTCCTTTGTCCTCTGATGTTTTGAACCCAGAATAAAACAAAAAAACACAAATAAACAAAAAAAAACCAGGGAGCATTTCTGTGAGTTTAGTGTACAGACTGGATTGATCTACGTGGGGCTGGAGGAAGAGAAGGGAATGTGAGCGTGAGGTTGAAGCCGCTCAGTCCCCACCAAGAAAAAGCTCCCTGGTCGGTGTTCAGCCCCCGTGTGTGCAGACGGTTGACCAGCACGGTGAAACCTGGATTGGCATCTCTTTCTGAGACTCAGAGTTTCCCAGGCTTTCATTTCCGGTAGGTGTCCTCATCACCAAGAGCTTTAACAGTAATCATAATAATTACAACAACATAAAATGTAAGGGACTTTGCCAGAATGTGCTCAGGGAAGGATCCTGTGTCATCCAACGGTCTCTGCCATGGGAGAGTTTTCTGTGTTTTATTTCCTTAGGCGATGGCACTTTCCTCTCATTACTCACCATTTGTCCCCACCTCTGTACTCTCTTCCATAGTCCTCTAGAGCGGTCTTCTCAAACATCCATGTGCATATGAATCGCCTGGGGTCTTGTTGAGCTGTAGTACTGGACCCACATTCTGCATCTCTCACAAGTTTCCCAGTAAGGACCATGCTGCTGGGACATGGAACATACTTCGTATAGCAAGGCTTTCTGGCCGTCCAACTGAGTTTTCTGCAGTGGAAGAAATGTTCTGTAATATCCTCTGTCCAACACAGTAGTCACTAGCCCCGTGTGGCTATTGAGCACTTGAAATGTGACCAGTGTGACTAAGGAACTGAATATCCAATTTAATTTGAATTTATGTTTGAATAGCCACATGTGGCTGGTGGCAACTGGATTGGACACTGCAGCTTGAGAGTAGAGACCAACCAACAATTTTTTTTTATAAAATGGCAATTAGAAATATTTTAGGCTTTTGTGGGCCACATGAACTTTGTCACAAGTATTCCACTCTGCCTTTTTAACATGAGAAAAAAACAAAACAAAACCATAGACAATATATACACAAATAGCTATTGCTGCAATCCCCTAAAACTTTGTTGGAAAAAACAGGTGGGCTGATTTGGGCCTGTGGCCTGTGGTTTGCAGACCTCTGCTTTAGGGGATAATCTTGTGATGTTAGGGAAAAAATTTTTAAAAATAAACTTCAGGTTATTTTTAAAAATATTCCCAAGACTAAAATTAATGCCTTTCTTTAAATTTGAATGGCATAAAACATTAGTTTTTCTTTTGATCTATAAAAAATCCTATAAGAAACTTGTCTTATAAAATTAAAACTCGATGTTCTATGTTATTGTATAAAATTACTGCCCATCGGCGGGAGACAGTGATTTGCACCTGTAATCCCAGCACTTTGGGAAGCCGAGGTGGGAGGATTGCTTGAGCCCAAGAGTTTGATAGCTGCCTAGGCAACGAGCAAGACCTCATCTCTATAAAAAGAAATAAAAAAATTAGCTGGGCATGGTCGTGCATGCCTGTAGTCCCACTTACTCGTGAGACTGAGATGGAAGGATCGCCTGAGCTGTGATCATGCCACTGCACTCCAGCCTGGGCGACAGAGTGAGACTTCAACTCAAAAGTTTGATAAAAATTATTACCTACCAATGATTATTACTGTTAGTCTATTAGATAGTTGTTCTACACATATGTGCATGCACACGCGCACACACGCACACATGCACACATTTTGGTGTACGTTTTGTGTCTTGAAAACTGCGTCACCATTTACAAAAGGTAATGATACTGTTTGTGCTGCTCTGCAGTAAATATCCTTGAAATACTAACCTCTCAACTCGATGGCTGTGGCAGTACGGTTATTTTCTCTTGCCGTGGGTACTCTATTAACATAAGAAAGATGTGTGGAATCAGTCCCTGATAATCTAACTGCATTTCTTTTTTTCCACAAAGGCTGACTGCATTAATTTTTGCGATATATGTTTTATTAAGTTTGCAACATTTCTCTAGTAACGTTGCCTATCTTAAAATGACGAATGCCATACTGTGACACTGTCAGTTTGCACCGTTAGCCATGAGAAAAAGTCAGGAGTTATGGAGTAATCCTGAATGTGCTCAGCAAAAAAATGCTTTTCCCTAAAATGAGCACTCTAAAAATAATCAGATTTTATAGACACAAACGATTTCACATTTCTTAGGAGCACAATCTGTGTTCAGAAATCGTTCTTGTGCCAGTGTAATACGCCATCGTGCTGGAATGGCTGTAAGTGTGCTGGGGAAAGAAGATGCATGCTAATGGGACAGTAGTCAGAAGTCATACCTAGGGTCTAGTAAGGAACCATCGAGAACAATGGCATAACCAGAATGGCTTTGGCCCGGGGTGTGCTGGGACTTCACCCTGTGGGATCCTCCAAAGGAGTTGCCATGGTCTACCCATCATGGCAACCAATGGGCCAGATCACTGTTTCCAAAGACAACGCGGGGAGTCTGGGTTCAGTCGGGACTAACACTGATATCTGAGGTATATACCTTCTGATGAAAGTGCCAAAGTAGCAGGCACCTGGGCAAAGGAGATACTTGCCATCAAGTGAGTTACGGTGTCATGGTGAACCTGACAGGTGAAGGGGGGAAAGCTATGGAGCAGCAATCAAGTCTGTGATTTCTTGCATGAGGCCCAAAGGGGAAAGGGACCCAGGCCTTCTAAGAATCCAAGCCTTGTGAGCTATGGATCAAAGCTTTTCTAGTCAGGCTGCCCATGGGGGAGGATTGTTTAAGCCAAGGATATTGAGACCAACATAGGCAACATAGTGACACCTTAGTCTGTACAAAAAAAATCAAAAGATTATTCAGGTGTGCTGTCACACGCCTGTAGTCCCAGCTACTCAGAAGGATGAGGCAGAAGGATTGCCTGAGTCTGGGAGGTCAAGGCTCTGGTGAATCCTGATGGGGCAACTGCACCCCGCTTGCATGACTGTGGACAAAAAAAAAAAAAAAATGCAGATTTGATAGGTAAGCACTTCAAACCCGATTCATTTTAGTAGCAAGATGAACTTAATATTGACAGCCCATTGGAGCTGTTTCCTAATGGCTCTTGGTTTCATGAGCCTAAATAACTTGCAGCTGGAGGTGAAACCCATTCAGTACAGTCACTTTTAGAAATATGACAGAGATGAATTTGTCAATATAACTGATGTCTCAAAACCTTCTGTCAGGGCAACAGTAAAAGAATTGAATAATTACATTTTTCTGGGATTTTTTTTTCTATTGCTCTACCCCAATGTTTATTCCTACACTAAGGGAAAAATTAAAACATGGGATGGCTCATTTCCTGAAACACTTTACAGATTCTTGCTGTAGTTTTTGCTTAGGAAAAGCTAAAAAATTCCTGGCTCCAATGACTTAAGGAACAGTATATCTTGGGATAATGGAGAGCCCGAAAATAAATACCTTCTCATTAAAAGAATGAGGTCACAATGCAATTGTGTCCCAAGTGCCTACTCCATAATCAGTATTCAGTAAGTGCTCTGCGTTAGAAAGAAAGGAAGGTGGAAAACAGAGAAAAGAAAACAAAGAAAATCTCATATATTTGGAACAAGAAAGGAGGGGGGACACCATTCTATCTACAATTCCTTTATTTGAAAATGAACTCAAAGTAATGAAGTGGTTTCTCCAAGTTTCCAAGCTCCTAGCTAGGAACTAGTTGGAGTGAAACACGAGGCCAAGTATATTCACTTCCACCTAGAGCTCTATAGCATTAAATAGCGGGTTGCTATTTCTCTGCACCTGAGTAGATTTGGAAGCGAAGCATTCACTCAATTGTTATTGAACGCCTACATCATGCAGGACTCTGTGGTAGATGCTATAAGCCCACAGGGTTCTCACAATCCAACAAGGGAGACCAATGTGAAATCAAACAAGGGCTCTGATGGAGGCCCTTGAAGAATGGTGTTTAACAGGCCAAGGGAGTAAGAAGCTTTCGAACTGAGGCACGGGGGAAAGGGGTTTTCTCTTGAGGAGTTAGCTTTTGTATTGTTTCCAAAGATTTCAACAGCATGAGGAGGAGAGAAGAGATGTTTTTGATCTAAGAAAAGGCTAGACGTAAACCAAACATCGAAAATAATGCACATGGTAAAGTCAACATTCTGTGGTAGGGAGGCATTAGAGTGAGGGGGCTGAGAGCTGTGTTTGAGTGCTAGCTATGTTAGTGATTAGTATGGTGACTTTGTACTTTGAATTAGTCAATTCAGTTCAAAAGAACAATTTGATTTTCCCCTCTATAAACCCAGGTGGGGTCTCACATTGTAGAAACAGAGTTTTCTTTCTTTAAGCAGATCTAAATACTATTCTAAAATTCTGCCCCAAATATGAGAACACTAAAACAAAAATTTGTGGACAAACTTTTTTTTTTTTAGACCAGGTGCAATGATGGTTCACACCTGTAATCTCAGCATTTTCAGAAGTCGAGGCCAGAAGCTTGCTTGAGCTGAGGAGTTTGAGATCAGCCTGGGCAACATAACGAGACCTCGTCTCCACAACGTTTTTTTAGAAAATTAGCCAGGCGTGGAGGGGCCACATCCATAGTCCCAGTTACTTGGCAGGCTGAGGTGGAAAGATCACCTGAGCCCAGGAGGTCGAGGCTGCAGTGAGTCATGATCATGCCACTGCACTCTAGCCTGGGTGACACAGTAAGACTCGATCAGAGTGTTTTTTTTTTTTTTTGCTTATGCTCTCAAACTGATAGTACCAAAATCAACTCCATTTATATATGGGGCTGTCTCCTACACTTAAGTGGCTATACATGAACTGAACAAAAAGACAAAAATCTCAATCGTTTCTGAGAAAGCGCATGTAGCTTTCATTCAGTGATATGGAAATTGCCAGGTGTAAAATGAGATCTATGTCAAAGCAAATGTCATCAGCAACTTAATTGCTACGGTCAGCATTTTTTAAAAATAATTCTCAATATTCTCAGATTTTACTTATAAATAGTTCTTTTGGGGCAACCTCCTCAGGTTCTCTCAATAGGGAGCTTTTCTGTCCTCTCAATAAATCCTGCTTTCTAAAAACAAAAACAAAAACAGTTCTTTTGATGCCTTAAATTCTTGAGCCATTCCCACAAGAGAATGGAAAGTGTTTGTTGCGTGGCCTCAGATCCACGAATGTACAGATCATGGGCTGTAAAGTATGTAACTGAATTACCAGAACCTGTGAATAAGTGGTCTGTGTGCTTAGCCTCCTGGTTGATCATTTCCCCACGTTTGGTTCTACTCCTTCTAAAAAGGAAGGTTATTCTTAAACAGCAACTGTCTAAAAGTAGGACTAGGCTGGGTGTGGTGGCTCACACCTATAATCTCAGCACTCTGGAAGGCCGAGGCGGGAGAATTGCTTGAGCTCAGAAGGTTCAGACCAGCCTGGGTCACATAAATAGTGAGATCTTGTCTCTACAAAAAATCAAAAAATTAGCCAGGGCATGGTAGCATGCACCTGTAATCCCAGCTACTTAGTAGGCTGAGGCGGATCGCCTGAGCCCAGAAAGTTGAGGCTGCAGTGACCCGGGATGGTGGCCCTACACTCCTGCCTGGGCAACAGAGTTGAGACCCCCAACTCAAAAAATGAGCACAAATAAGGATAAAAGTAGAACAGATTCCAGAAACATTTCTGCACAATGTTGTAGGTGATTGTGTTGAAGAAGGGTCCTGTTTTTGTACAAATCTAAGTCTCTCTGATAGAAATTGTCAAAATGTGCTTCAAGCAGCCTTTGCCCGTTGTGGTGCAGCTGCTGTGAAAGAATCGTCGCCAAAACCCAAAAACATGAAGCCCAGACCCAGGCGCCACATCCTGCTAGTGACTATAGATATGCCCAGGGTCTCCCTTGGATCTCGTGAAGCCAGTTAAAATTTCCCCATAGGAGCTCTGGGTACAAATGGCAGTGAGAACCAAGTTAATCAACTTCTTAATCCATGCTGGGGCCACTCGTTCTCTTCTTAACACTCTAGAAACAGAAAAACATGAGAGTGGCTGCCCATGAAGGGGTTGCTGGAGAAGTACAGCAAAAGGCTTTCTTGCAACCTTTAGAGTGCCAGTTGGGGGGCTTAGAACTAGGGTACAGTTTTCTCGATCTGCCCAAATGCCCAATTCCTCTCCTGGGCCAGGACCTGCTTTGCAAACTAAGTGCTCAAGAATCTGTCTCCCCCCCCCAAAAAACAGTTATACCTGCAGGTCCCACCAAAACCAGCACTGCATCCACAGATGCTGCTCACATGTCACCAGGAAAAGAAAAAAGGGAAAAAAAATCTTCCCACTAGAAAGCTGTAGAAGAGTGAGTAACTGCATCAAGGCAGACAGAACCCCAAGGTAGAGCTACCAATGCCCAACTAGTACATATAGTGAAAAAAAAAGGAGCTAGGATACCTCAGAAAAAAATTATATTTGTGAAGAAAGGAGACTTTACAGCAGATCAAACCCGTTCTGCAGAAGTTTCTGGAAAATGGACTAATTTGTCCTGTGGATTCCTGTATATCACCCCATCCTGCCTGTCAAAAAGCTACAGTTGGATGAGTTTCGGTTTGTCCAGACATAAGGGCTATGAGCAAAATAGTCCAAGGCATTTATACCATCATGCCTGATCTGTACACCTTACTGGCTGTTATACCTGGGAGCTATAGGTTGGTTTCCAGTATTAGACCCCAAAGATGCCTTTGTCTGTGTTCCAACTGAGGATAAGGGCCAATAGCGATTTGCCTTTGAATGGCAGGACCCAAGGGAAAGGACAACCCTTCAGAGTGTTCCTGCAAGGTTGAACAAATTTCCTCACCATCTTTGGGGGACGTGCTAGCAAGTCATGAGAGACCTGCAACCAGATGAGGGCATTCTGCTACAGTATGTGGATGACGTCTTGATAGTTAGTCGCAACAAATGCCTAATACCATTTTGGTTCTAAACCACCTGGCAGAGCGTGGCTATAAGGTATTGCCACAGAAAGCCCAAATCTGTAAACAAAAAGTGACTTATCTTGGATTCTCGTTGAAGCAGGGCAAGAGAAGCCTGATGTCTGATAGAAAGCAGGTAGGAGCAGCCATGAGGCCCGCTGGAAATAGCAGACAACTGTGGGCATTTAGGAGCATGGCTGGCTTCTGCTGAATCTGGAGTTTTAATTTTAAGCTAATGGAAAAGCCCCTCTACGAAGCCCCCGCCCTGGACCTCCAAATGCCAACAGGCCTTGGACACCATTCAATAAAAAGTAATATCAGCTCCGGCTCTGGGACTGTCAGGTCCTCAAAAACCCTTAAGCTCTGCATTCATGAAAAGCAAGACATAGGACTGGGGGTGCTAATCCAGATGCTAGGGGTACCCCCCCCTCCCACAGCCTACTTCTCTAAACAACAGGGTCGGACAACTAGAGGATGGCCTCTCTGCCTCCAGGCAGAAGCTGCTACCTGTGACGTCCTGCAAGAAGCAGAAAAGGCCACCCTGAGACAGTCAGTCACTGTGTGTGTGCCTCACTGAGTGCTAACCTTGCTGGGACCCAAAGGAGGGGTACTGGCTCGCTGCAAAGCAAATGGGCAAACATCGAGCCATTCCCTGCGTGAGCCAAATGTCACTTTGCAAACCACCGAAGCTCTATCCCCGCCACGCTGTCTGGAGATTCTTGATGTGGTTATTCTCGCAGGCTGGACCTGCCAGATCAGACAACGAAGGCTCCAGACTGAGAACTGTACACAGACAACTTCCTGTAAGATGGACGACACAGGGCTCGGTGTGCTGTGTTACCATGGATATGGTAATAACGGCCCATACCCTCCCTGTCGGTGCCTCCACTCAAAAGGCCAAACTGATTGCACTCACCAGGGTTTTAGAGCTGTCCCAGAGAAAGCAGGTAAGCATTTCCACTGACTCCAAAAAAGCCTCAAGGGTAGTGCAGGCTATGTTTACGGAGCTAGCTGGAGAGGGAGAGGCCTTTTGGCCTCAGGCAGTACAGACGTTAAACACCCAAGGGAGATCATAGCTCTGTTGGAAGCAGTTGCTTTGCCTATCGGGGGGGCCATCATGCATTGCGCCGGACACCAGAGAGACAATTCACAAATCACCAGAGGGAACCCAGCGGCTGACCAGGCTGCAAAACGGGCTGCTTGAGAAGTGCAAATGCTCGGGGCCCTGATCCCTCATTTGGACCCATCAGACTTCAGGCCCCATTACGCCAAGCAAGTTGAGGAACGTGCCCATGGCTGGGGATTGATGAATGCGGACTCTGATTCACCTTGGAAGATTAACTCCCCTGGGACTACCCTTCTGTCTGAGGACTTAGTTTACCTGTGTCTCCACGAAGAAACTCACTACGGAAGGGATGCTTTAGTTTACCTGGTGCGGCCACACATTAGGCGCCCACATATCTGAAGAACGGGCAGAAAATTACACGAGGATGCTACTTATGTGCCAAAAGTAACCCAAAGACAGTATGCACCCCTCCCGAAAATGGGTGCAATAAAAGGGTTTGTTCATTGGAAGACTGGCAAGTAGATTTTATGGCAAAACCCCAAACCAGAGGAAATTTTAAATTCCCCCTGGTATTCACAGACACATTTTTTGGGTGGGTTGAAGAATACCCCACAAAGTCTGAAAGGGCTACAAAAGTGACCAAAGTTCTGCTAAGATAAATTATCCCCCAGTTTGGATTCCTGTGTTCTGGACAGAGTGATAACTGCCCTCCCTTCATTACAGAAGTCACACAGAAGGTGAGTCAAGCATTGCAAATCAAATGGAAAGGGCATTCCTTGAGGAGACCACAATCAACAGGAAAAACAGAAAATGAACCACACTTGAAAGAAGACAGTGGCTAAACTTTGTCAAGCGCAATCTAAGTTGGGATAAAGTCCTAGCTGTTGCCTTGCCCCAGGTCAGGGTAGCGCCCCCGAGTGGGCTTGGGTTGAGCCCTTTCGAAGTTGTTTATGGGAGACCCTTTCCGACTCTCTTGCCGGGGCCCCATATTTAGGTCTCATGAATGAATGCAGGGTTAAACAATACGTGCAGCATTGGGATCAAACATTACGAATCACGCATCGATTTGCTTTTCCCCTTCTGCATACCCCACAGAGCATCCGCTCTGCCTTTTTTACCCAGGGGACCAGGTTCCGTTAAAATGCTGAAAAAATAGGGCAACCCCTTTGGGTCCACTCCCACTGTGGGAGCTTTTCTGCCCTCTTTAAAAAATCCTGCTGTCAAAAAAGGCTGAAAAGACCAAGGGCCAGATCAGCAGTTAGCTGAAAAGTAGACTGAACCTCGATACATTACTGACCACCTACTCCTCGGTCAAGCTGTCTGGAGTTAAGTCGTGGATACATCACTCCCTAGTGAAGGCTGCCCTACCTCAGCCTGGTCTCCCCAAACAGCCTGCCTGGATGTTAGACATGTTGCTGTCAAGCCAAAAGATCTGAGAATACTGCTCAAGAAAAACACGAACATTTATGATAATACTACAAGACAAAGATTGGCAGTCGTGGGACACTACCGGGGAGGGTGGGAGTGAGGGGCACGTAACATCAATAAGGTACCTGCTCCCAAACCAGGCAAAGTGAGGACCAACAGAAAGTCCAAACTTCACCTGTACGATGACCACTTATGCACCTAATCCTGAATTGTACCCCACATCTTTAAAGTATTTTTTTAAAAGCCTGGGCTCAGTGGCTCAGCCTGTCATCCCAGTACTTTGGGAGGCTGAAGCGAGTGGATTGCCTGAATCCATGGGTTCGAGATCAGCCCGGGCAACTTGGTGAGACCTGTCTGTACAATAAATCAAAAATTAGCCAGGGATGGTAGCACACACCTGTAGTTCTAGTTACTTGGAAGGCTGAGGTGGAGGGATCTCCGGAGCCCAGCAGGTCAATGCTAGAGTGGCAGTGAGCGTACCACTGCACTCCAGCCTGGGCGACGGAGTGAGACTCCCACTTAAATAAATAAATAAAAGAAAATATAAAGATATCTTAAAAACAAAGAAAAACCCTAGAAATAAGTAGAAATCTCTCTGACACTATGAGGATCTTAATGGACTTTAAAATTTCCAATTGATTCTGCATCAGAACAGATCCCTTTGCTGAGTGGGGACAAATGACAGTGGGCCTTCAAATGAAAACAATTGCTGGGTCTGCAGGGAGGTGCCCTTTCTTCCACAGCAGGCTTGCCATGGCATAGTCAAGCTGCCGACCTAAGTATGTGGAGCCATTTCTACACCTGGACTAAGAAGCCTCCTGCCCCGTTTTCTCTTTAGGATCATCACCAAGATGATCACCAAGAGTTTCTCACTTTTGAGGAAACTTGAAAACATACCTTTCGCTTGGTTTGGGCACAGGTCAATAGCACCCCCACCACGGGGTGTGCCATGCATGATGGGCTAGGATGGTAAACGGCAGAGCAAATACAGTTGATGGGCCGCGTACCCCTGTGTGTGGAATAGAACAATGCTGGCAAGTTCCAAAACACGACCTGCAACACGGGATGACTGCCTCCTCAAAAATGCAACGAAACTTTTCTAGTAACCAATGAAAGCCGGCTAGGATGGCAGGCCAACTCTCCTGGGGCTTACCTGTCCCTCTGGGGGTGGTTATGGGCTTGTGGCAATCACAGCTGGCCCTGCTAGCTCTACAACTGGTGTGGTAGGTGTGCCTGGGTTGCCCTATTTGCCAGGGTGTATCCTATCTTGCCTAAATATTCTCCCTGCTAACTGGGAGAAAATAAAGACCCAGGCATCAGACCGGGTATTAACGCCAGAAACAAGCATCTTGGTGGTTCTATCCCTTAGCTATTTTTGTTCCCCAAAATAAGGTACCTGATCCCAAACCAGGCAAAGGTTCCACATAGATGTGGAATTACATGTAGAAACCTTGACTAACCATATGGCTGCAGCTTTCAATAGCACCTGCCATGCCATCACTCTTCTAACAGAGGAAACTTTACAGATCAGGAAGACTGTCTTACAGAACCGCATGAGCCTAGACATTCTGACTGCATCCAAAGGTGGACTTGTGCCTTAAGACTGAATATTGTGTGTGTGTGGATATATATCTGATTATCTACCTATCTACTGATTACTCTCATAACATAATCCAAGCTACGAGAACATTAGACATATTGCTGTCATAGACACACTCTCCCAAGACCATTTAATGGCATGGCTTAGTAAACTCCCCAGTGTATGGAAAGCTTTTATATTTAGTATAGCTACTGTTTTGCTTGTTGTCTTTTTTTGGCAGCTGTGGATTTTAATTCCTGTTGCATCTTGTGTATGGTAACGCGGATTGCTTCTCTTGGAAGCTCCTGAGACCCTGTATTATAATGCCCCAACAAGTTTCCTCTGTAAGCCTGGGGACATTACACTATTTTAAACTCCAAACAGATCAGTTCCAATCTCATGCCCATTAATGATGCCCCTTTTCATCAGGAAGTAGCCAGATTTGCCAGGTCACCCATTTTCCATAGAAATGGAATGGAACTTGATAATGGGGAGTTGGAACTGAGAATCCAAGCATTTGGAAATTGTTTGTTGTTAACCTTACAGCACAGCTTGTAGGTACACTTAAAGTTTCTTTTTTTTTCCTTCCTCTTTGGGCTCCCTCGAAAAAATGATTCTATGATTATGATTAAGCACATGCCCATTGCACTAATTGCATATTTGGTTGAGAAATTTCAGAGGTTGCTCCTGGAACAAACTGTGCTTTGGAATCTCATTATTCAGAAGTCACTGATGCATGGAGCTCCATGGTAAGATTCAGAAGCCATCCCTGTAGGGTGAATCTATAACCTGACCACAACTGAGATGATGTCCGGTGGATCTCCAGGTAGACAGCAATTCAGGATGATCTTCAAAGTGGGAAATGTAGTCCTGTATCCTGCACCACCTCTAAATACCCCTCGTTCCATTTGATGGAATCCCCTACCCTCAGTCCAAGGTTTCTTTGCAGCATGACCCTGGTCATTTCCCTATCTGCCAGATTTTGGAAAATAAAAGTCACTTTTCTTCCATCAACCCTTGTTTCTCTCATGTTTGGCACTGAGTGATAAGAGGCTGTACTTGTGGTTGATTATAATTTTATAATCAATTCGGATGCTTGGCTATAAATAGAAAAACTGACTCCATGTGGCTTGCGTCTCAGTAGTTCTCAGACTTGAGCACATATCAGTACTTCCCCAGGGCTGGCCCCCACCAAGAATTTTTCACATTTAGTGGTTTTGGAGTGAGGCCCAAGAATTCCCATTTCTACCAGGGTGGTGCTGTTGCTTATTTTTTGAGAAATATTGGCTTAAACAAAAAGAATACTGGCTATCTCACACCATAAGACATCTCAAGGAAAGGAAGCCATATCCTTATTTGAAAGTTCAATCATATTTTCAAGAGCAAAGATTATTTTCATCTTTCACTCTGCCATTCTCAGTGCAGTGGCCTTGCCTTAGGTTAGCTATCCTCACGGGTACAAGATGGTAGCCACTATACAGGCATCATATCCAGGCAGATTCCAGTGGAGGAACAGGGGTTGTCTTTTCCTTTGTATTTCCCTTATTAATAGAAGAAACTTTCAAAGAAATGCCTTAGTAGACTTCTCTTCATTGGCAGAATTGTTTCATATCCTTGGTCTTAATCCAATTCTCAGCAAGGAGAATGAGCCATGGTAATCACTTAGAACATCAAGATTTTCCTCTGGAGGTGGAGAAAGAAGTCTCTCTTGAATCACACTGGGGAGGACTGGATGCTTGAACAAAATCAAGATTCTGCCAGTAAAGACCACAGTGGCTAATCTTGCTGGTTATGCAATTGACAATGTCTGCTACAGAGATGTCAGCAGTTTGTGAGCTGATAGGAAGTCACTAGGGTCCATGACATCAAGATTGAAATTTTTTCCCCACAGAACTTGGCAGCATCTCCATTAGTGTTTACACCTTCATTTTACATCAGTAGCTGTGGCAGTTCTCTTGCTGAGCTCTGGCAGCTTAGCCTCTATTTTGGACGTTGTCACAGGAGACATTACTACAGAGAGGTAGACTTATCCAAATTACAATGTCTATGGTAGTTCCAGGTGCCAGAAGAGGGAGAAAGCAAGAGCGAGAGCTAGAGCAACAGCAACAGCAAGGGACTACAGGCCAGGGTTCTGTCTGACCACTCAACTTTAATCGGGGAAGCACCATTTTTATGCATTAATCATACAGGGATTCCACATAGAATTTCCTTTGAAGAAAGGTTTTATGGCTTTAAACAATAATTTGAAAGCCAGTTATTTTGAGTGTTTCATCTAATCCTTGATAACTTGATGCTTCAAGTTTGAAGAGAAAGAAGGGGGAGAGAAAGAAAGAGGTCTTAATCCACTTAGAATCAGCAGGGGATGAGTTAACATACCTGGACTGAGAAAGCTAAATAGCATTTTTTGAATAGCCACAATACCAGTCTGTCATTTTACTTAGTGTTGACAAAAAATGCTAAACTCTGTAAAGTATTTTAGGAAAATACTTGAAGAAAGACCTAGACTCATGGCCTATGTCTCTAGGAGGTCCTGAGAATGTATGCCCGCTGTGGTTGAATGGTAGCTTGACTGTATACTATTTAGGAGGACAAAAGTTACAAGAATCCATAAATCAATACATGTGAGATTTATACTGGTTCAGTCCAGGGAAGTGGGACATTTCCAAGGAAGCTATAAGTGGATTCAAAGATGTTCTGATTGACAGCTAGTTAGCATAGTTATCTAAGGAAATTTGAACACAGTAGAGGAAATGGGCAGTTTGAGGAAGATAAGGGAGCAGAGTTTCTTGATATGTAGATGAAGCTTTATGGGTGGCAGTGGTAGACATGACATAGAGCAGGTGATTGTTTTTAAAGATACAAGAGTCCCTAGTGGACAGCTTTACAGGGTTATAAAATACTTTGACTTTTCCTTCTTTACTGCCAGAGTCAGGTTGGAACGTAAATTGCATGAAAAGCTAGGAATTTGACAATGAAAAGAAAATAAGTCAGTTTAGTCATAATTATAGTCATTAGTAGGTTTCAGAAATGATTATAATAGTAACAATAGCTAACATTTTTTGAACGCTTACTGCCAGGCCCTGCCTTAAAACCTTTACAAGTGTTTCATGTCATTTTTGCACCACTCTTATGAGGCAGGTTCTAGTGTTAGCCCAGAGACACAAGAGGAGAGTGCATAAGTATGAACTCTGAGCATAAACGCCA
This sequence comes from Cephalopachus bancanus, assembly GCA_027257055.1. Classification (NCBI taxonomy): domain Eukaryota; kingdom Metazoa; phylum Chordata; class Mammalia; order Primates; family Tarsiidae; genus Cephalopachus; species Cephalopachus bancanus. Next base: position 18,714 of record JAPVLO010002368.1, on the reverse strand, counting down.
GGGATCTACTCCAGTAGTTCACAATCACAACCACTCTATTCTGCTTCTTGTGAGGAAGGTATAAATATTTTCAACTTATAGGTAAGGAAATAAAGATTTAGAGCGTAAGTAAATTTGCTAACATCACACAATATGTAAGGAGCAGGTCAGGGTTGGAGTTTTGCTTTGTCTGACTTCAGAGCATATCTCTCCTTGATTCACTTATTCAAAGAATATTTATTCAGCCTATTTATTTGGGGTCTAGAATAGCTAGACCCTATTCTAGGCATAGTATATCCTTTCTCTTTTTAAAATGAAGGTCTTAGCCCCTTCTCTAGAATTTTCATTAGTTGGTGGGAATGTAGAGCCAAGGGAATGGTGTGAGCCAACCTCCTTCTTCAACGTATGTGCCTTTGATAGGAAATTTTCTCATGTAGCAGAATTGAAGTGATTCTTAAGCTGTATATGTAAGTGCTGAGAGATTATTTATTTATTTTTTTTTTTTCGAGTTGGAGTCTCACTCTGTCGCCCAGACTGGAGTGCAGTGGCCCCTCCCGGCCACCGCAACCTCGACCTGCTGGGCTCCGGCGATCCTTCCGCCTCAGCCTTCCGAGTAGCCGGAATTACAGGCATGCGCTACCACGCCCAGCTGGTTTTTTTTTTTTTTTTTTTGATTTATTGTAGAGATGAGGTCTCGCTGCCCAGGCGGATCTCGAACCTGCGAGCTCAGGCAATCCACTCACCTCAGCCTCCCAAAGGCGCGGGATTACAGGCTGAGCCACCGAGCCCGGCTGAGAGATAATTTATAATGTCCATCCAAAGGGTTTTGACCTGCTTGATATTTTAATGGAAGAATGATTTTTCTTTTAAAATGTGATCATAATTCAGTTTAATATATTTTATATTGATATTATTGTTTTGGAGACTATTGCTCCTAAGTGCAGAACATGAGAGTTTTCCTACTGACTCCATGCCTGAAATAAATAATTTGGAAGGCACAACCTCTGGAAAGTCTAAACATCTTAAAAGACTATCTTTGATCTCTTGGTGCATATGTAATCTTGCTAAGCTTTTTTCAGAATATGTCAGCAATTACTGGTGGCTCTTCTCTAGTCCGACAGCTCCTTGGGCAATCAGGACTATGCAAACAGAAAAATGCTGTTCTTGTTCATTTCTCTCCAGAAACACAGTTCAAGTTGTTCCTCTTCAAAATGAACTCAGAACGTAAGTGGCAATTTCCAGAACTCTCTTTCTTTCCTCTTATAATATTCTTCAGGAAGTTTGCAATTCCCTTAACCATTGACAGTACTTTCTTTATTTTTTTGTTGTTGTTATAATTGTTGTAGAGGGAGATTTGGTAAGACATAATTTGTGGATATACACCTGTGGAGAGCTTTAAAGTAAACTTGCACATTTGTTCAGTTTAATGAAAATGAGTTTATTGATACTGCTACAGCTGAATCAGGTTCTTATGCCCACTGCTTAGGAAAACCAAAACTGACACAGCCATTACAATAGAGAGTTTAATATTACAAAGCAGCTGAGGGAGTGAAATCTCTCAAATCCACCTCCTTGAGAATTCACAAGACAGGATTTTTAAAGGAAACATGGCAGGCAAAGAGATAAGGGTTATTGATTGGTTGATGATGCCATGGGGGTGTCGAGACTGTCTTCCTGGTGGTCACGAGTAGAGGACTTCCTGATGCTCCTGGCCTAGGTAGGAGTTCAGATCTGCTGGAGAATAAAGCCTGAGAAAAATCTAAACTATCATTCTTAGGTTTTACAGTAGATACTCTCTATAAAACAAGTTTCATGATCATCGGGTACTACCTCCAGGTCTTGAGCCATTATTGAGGCAGTCCAGGAGGGAGATGTGGGGAAGGTGTGGTACCCAGATATTGAAGCCACTTTGTCCTTCACCTGGGTCTTTGTCCTCAAGCTGTTTTAGGTTCATTGTTTAAGAAAGAATATGTTGATCAGCCTTGCCCCACCCCCAGAGATCAGGACTTGAAGGTAATATTATAGCAGGTAGTTGAAATACTTTGGCAGCAACAGGCCCCCGTGGCATAGCAGTTTGTGGAAGAACTGTTAGAATGCTGGCTGGGGTTAAAGGAGAAAACTTATTTTGATAATCTTAAATGGCCACTCTTACCTTACATCTACTTAGTGAACAAATTTTGTCCAAGACCAGGGATCTTGGAAATCATATGAATGGAAATGTAACAAAATAAAGAATGCAGAAGAAAAACATCATTATTTTTATATATAGTCTTGTTCAAATCTGTGATGCAAGTTATTTGCATATGTTGAGAGTTATCAGATATAACTATAAGCAGAATTTGGTGTGGCAGACAGATCATAAGATCTGTCCCTAAAGACCCTTGCCTCCTGCTGCTCATGACTGTATAAACACACTCCTTAAGTGTGGGCGGGACCTGTGTCTTGCTTCTGGCATAGACTATGGTAAAGTGAAGGAATTTTACATATATAATTACAGTCCCTACTCAGTTGGTTTTGAGTTCATTAAAAGGAAAATTATCCTGAGCCGACCTGAATTAATCAGGCAAAAGCCCTTAAGAGACTGATTGGGCCCTGAGGGGGTGGGGGTGGGGGTGGGGGTGGGGGTGGGGGTGGGGTGGGGGCGGGGGTGGGGGCGGGGGGGGGGCAGAGAAACGTTCTCAGGTGCTGGCCTTGAAGAAACAAGCTGCCATGTTCTTAGAGGGCTTGTGGAAAGAGCCATGGGCCAAAAAACTGCAGATGGCCATTAGGAGCTGAGTAGCCACTCCCTCCCCTGTTACCCCTGCCAGTCAACAACCAGGAAGCAAATGGAGACCTAGTTCTACATCAAGAAGATGAATTCTGTCATCAACCTGAAGGAGCTTGGAGGTTCACCTTTCCCCAATTGAGCTTCTAATGAGATCACAGCTCCAACTGTCACCTGGATTCCAAACCAATGAGATCCTGAAGCAGAAAATCAGACTAAATTGTGCCTATAGGACTTCTAATCTACAGAAACTGTGAGATAATAAAATTGTGGTTTTAAGTCATTGAATTGTGGTTATTTTTTTAGACAGCAATAGAAAATGAATATACCTGACGTCAAGAGAGTAGATCCAGACTTTTTCTGAGTATTTCTTCTAGGATGATTGCTTGCTATCATAAGAAGAAAAAAAGTCCAGGATGGATCATTGTGCATCAGAGGGTCAGGAAATTGATATTTAATGTGCTGGAAATAGCAAATAGAAGTCATCGTGTGCTGTTTCATTCCTAGCTCAGGGAACCACCCACACTACTTCCCCACACGGTGGCCAGTTTTCAATTGCGATTCAATCATTGCTAACTAGTTTATAGCTCAAAATGAACTTATTTTCTGTATTGACTCCCTAGCTAACCCAGATACCTCAGAACTTCCCAATTATTTCTAGATTTAAAGAAATGATTACCTTCTGCTCTCTACCACTATTTCGGCTAACCTCGTCCAGGCTCTATGCCTTTCTGACTTATTTCCCCCACTTCTGTCCCCTCTCTGTCCTCTCCATCCTCCTTCAGTCCACACTTCAGGTTTGGCTGCAGTCTGCCTCTCTAGCCTCCCTTGCTTTCAACAGTCTCCTCCCCCAGTCTCTTCAGCCACACTTGCCTGCACACACACTCTGCCTGCTCATCATCCTGTGTACAGGTGGTTCCTTCTGCTAGAAATGCTCTGGCTACCTGTCCCTCGCCCCTGCATGACGAAGCAGGGCTAATTCTTGTGGACACCACTTAACCGATCTCTCTCCTCAGGCTCTTGATCCTCTCCATACTCCTCCTTTCTCCCTTTCCCCTGAAGCTCCACACACACAGGCAGGGCTAGTCACTACCTCCTCTCAGCTCCCACAGCTGATAGTTCTCATTCCCATCTAAACAGTTACTATGCAACTAGTAGAATTTGTCTCTCTCTGTCAAAATCACCATCTCTTCCACTTACTGTGGACCCATCAAGGGTGCAACTCTTATCTTGGTTATCCCTGGATTCCATATATTCCAGCTCAGTGATGATCACAAAAGCAGAATTTTAATGATGTCTATGTGGCTGATTGAATAAAAAAATAACATGTGGGATGTTTAGCTCCAGGGTACAAGGGTTTCAGGCTGAATCCTAATAATTTTCACAATGAACCCTGCCCTAGGAAAATTTGCAGTGCTCAGGAACCACTAGAAATATGAGTTATGTATTTTACCAGAATGAATCATCATGTTATTCCCTGTCTTCCCCACTATTTTAACAACAAAAAATATGAAATGGGAGAAATTATGGCCATGACAGGGGAAAAGGATCAGTGCTTTTGATGGTATAAGATCGATCCCAGCCCTGCTTTAAGCCTCAAACTCTTTCCATCTCCCTGAGATCTAAGATGCCCTGTTAGCATGGCTGCATCTCTATTTATTTTACAGTTTTCCCAATGAGGTATCGGATGCTTTTTACATACAAAAATAACCAAACTCGGTTTTGCTATTAAGCAATTAAGTTGCCCTCTTTCTGTATCATTCAGGGTAAAATACCATCTGAACCTGTGAGAAGCAGGAGGGAGCTTAAGCTCATTACCTAGTACCGGTCACATGCTGAGCACCATGCTAGGCTCCAGGGATGTAGGAGGGAGTATGACTGTACCTATACAGGGCAATAGGCAAAGGATGAAAAAATAGATGAACATTGACAACATATGGTGCTGAGTGCTGTGGTACAGTGAAGCCCATGAGTCACTTGTAGTCTGGAGGAGTAGCCCTTCACCTACACTTGGTTGGGCATGGGGGAGGGGTACAGGATGTCAGACAATTGAGGCCCAGAGAGGGAAAGCAATTTGTCCAAGGTCTTAGGGTAGTGGTAGCACCACTCTCTTGACACCCATTCTAGAGTTCTTATTGATGTTCTGCTGTATTACAAGAAGCTGCATACGGTGATTATGTCGCTCCCTTGGGGGAACTGGGAATTGTAACTAGGGAATCATATTCAAATAAGCTAATCACAACATGGAGTTCCTGGCACTTGGATGCCGTATGAATGGATACTTATAATTCAAGCAATATGTCAAGGAGCTGACAGCTTTAATGCTTGACCAGGTACTGACAGAGCAGCTAAGAAACGGAGCTCCAACCTTGAACCTGAGTAGATGCAATCACAATTTTTAGGAAACTCAGCAGCTCAAAAGTGGAGTCCCAAATGAAATCACAAACAATGAGTGCAACTTTGCACAGCACAGTTTCACCAGCTCTCACATTCCTTTTTCTCCATTGTGAGTTTCCAAAGCAATGAGTCAAGGGCAGGCAGGGAATGGGGCCCAATGCCAAGGGCACAGGCTTTGGAGGGGTTGCGTCTGGAGTGAAATCCTGGCTCTGACATTCCCTAGCATTATCATCTTGGGTTAGCTAATCTCTCTGTGCCCCAATGTCTGTGCTTCCAAACTGGGAAAAATGATATTACCTACCTCAGAAAATTGTGAGAGTTTAATGATCTTGGGTCTATGTGACCCCTAGCGTAGCTATTATTTATTATCACTTTTACTATTATCTACTCCTGGCTCTGATACTTACAACTTTGGAAATGTATGTTCTGTCCATTCTCTTGGACTCAGTGTCCTCACTTGTAAAACGAGTGGGTTGAGCTAGGGGGTTCTTAAAAAGCCTTCTCCTTTCTAGCATTCTAAGGTTCTGGTGTTTAAATACACATTGTGCCTTCAAAGTACTGATGTTGTTTTTCATCCTACATCCTCTAAGGCAGGCCAGGTAATGTGAATCTCTGTAGGTAAGGAGACAAAGCTCGGACTTACTCAGGTGCATGTCAGCTGGGGCTGAGATTCAAAGGCAGCTCCTCTAGCTTCATTTCTATTGGGTTTCCCGTTAGGCGATTATGAGGGGCCTAATCTACTGAACTCACTCATCCAGAGCAAAGCTGAGTGGTAGGAATGAAAAAAGGAAAGACCCTCCACCTGAGCAACATTAAGGATAATGGCTGCCCCAGCATCTTCTGCTCCACACAAGCCTCTACCTGGCTGCAGATCCTTGTTAATTGTATCAATCACGAGAGCTTAACGTTTGCTGACTTTTTATCCCATGCTAAGCCCTAAGCCAATGTGTTATTAATAAGCTCTAATAACGTGTTATTTCACTGGCTCCTTACAACAACCTCATGGACGATTGTTAGCCCCATTTCACAGGTGGAGAAAGTTTGGCACAGAGAAGTTAAGTGACTTACCCAAGACAGCACAACTTAGGAATGGCAGAATGCAGTTTCGAACCCAGCTCTACAAGATTGCAAAACTCATAGTCTTTTTTTTGGGGGGGGGGTTTGGAGTCTCACTCTGTCGCCCAGACTGGAGTGCAGTGGCCGCTCCCGGCCACCGCAGCCTCGACCTGCTGGGCTCCGGCGATCCTTCCGCCTCAGCCTTCCGAGTAGCCGGAATTACAGGCATGCACTACCACGCCCGGGCTGATTTTTTGATTTGTTGTAGAGATGAGGTCTTGCTGCCCAGGCGGGTCTCGAACCCGCGGGCTCAGGCAATCCACTCACCTCAGCCTCCCAAAGGCACGGGATTACAGGCTGAGCCACCGAGCCCGGCTCAAAACTCAGACTCTTAATCACTGTACAGACCCATATATTCCTGCTGGTAGTCACAAGGAGATTAAAAAAAAGGTTAAAAACATTGCAGACATCCTGCTTCCCAGAGTCCTCTTGGGCTTTATAGCAACCACAGAGCTATCATTCAGGCCAATAGGCCTCTCATGATCAACAGTGTCAAAACATCTTATCAATCTCAAATAATCAGCATCCTCTAAAGAGGACTCTGGGCCAGAGTGAATAACGTTTTGAAGATAACCATGATAATTTCTGTTTCACAACTGAAACAAGGCTGCAAATAACAGAGAACAGAAAGTGAAATTACACAGAATAGCTTCGCTCTCGGGGTTCCAGGAAACTATTCAGCATTTCTTGGTAGGTGATTCAAACTCAAAAAAGAAAAAGATCCTACCCTAATCACTGAAGCTATAATGGAAAAACACATCTTTCCACTGCAGCCCTTCCCTTTTCTCTTTCTTTTCTTTACCTTTTCCAAGCCAATGGATGTACCTTTGGAATCTACCCAAGTCTAGGATTTTGTAAACACTAATTTTATTTTGTTAAATCTTGAATTCTGTGCACTTTCCTTCTCTGTGCATGCCATTTTGACTTATTTTAATGAAAATACTTTGATCAAGGTAAAAAAAAAAACATTGCAGAGGCATTGGTGGGGAGACTAAATCAGTAAAAATGTCCTACTGCTTCAGATAGTTCATTTACCAAGGTAAGGTAATTTGCAACACATTTAAAAATGATCAAATGTTATTTAAAGAAAAAATATGGAAACAAAACAAGAAGAATAATAAAGGATGGATTTTGGAAAGCCAGAAAACATGAGACCGGGGCGCTAACCTTGCCTCTGATGTAAAAACAATCCCTAGCTGCCTTGAGCAGGTGCCTTTCTCTCTCTGGGTCTTCGTTTCCTCACCCCACCAAGAGAGGAATGAAAAGACTTGCTCAGTTCTTCTGCAGCTTTAATGTGCAGGTGAATCATCTTGCTAAAATGCAAATTCTGATTCAGTGGGTCTGAGGGTGGGGTCTGGAATTCAGAATTTCTAAAACCTCTCTGGTGATAACAATATTGGTATAGGGTTGACACTTTGAGGGGCTGGGTCATCTCAGATTCAACTCTAAAGTCAGGTATGAGAGTAAATTTATTTACCAAATTTCCCGGTAAACAAAGAGTGACTGAGGATTTTCTTTTCCCTGGAGAGAGAAGTTTCTCCAGCTATGGCTTGTACTCGTATTACTCACACTTGACCTCTTCTGTCTCAATCGTATTTCAAGCCCTTGGAATATGGGATTTGTGGGCTTTGGCATGGCCCATGTGAGGCTGTCCCAAGGGGTGGGAAGGGAGTGGCTGACTCAGTAGGCTAACAACTGCATGCACGACTAGTGTCCTGGATTCCCTGGGATGAGCTGTGTTCTCCACCCTGCCCAGTGGCTAAAAACCCGTTTTTGCCCGTGGCACCATAAGGCACTGCTGGATGTGCTGTCCACTGTGCCTCACCTACTGCCCACAGGGAAGGCTTGTAGGAGGACATCAGTGCCTGCTTCCCTTGAGGCAATCAACTATAGTATTCTATCACTTGCGCCATTGGCACAAGCAGAGAGCAACGTTCAGACCCTGTTTTATGGGCATGCCTTCAGCGCAGTGGGTCATGCGGCCCTGTTTTCTTCTTCCTCAGTCTGAGGTTTTTCTCTCCCTGATAAAGAACACTTTTAGGTAGCTGAAATATCTAAAAAAATGTGATTTTTGTCAATGTAAACCTTCGACCCTGAACTCTGAGGCCTGGGACTGGCCCTCCTCAGTAGTAGTCTGATACTGACAATTTGTATCTAAACTTTAAGCTGCCCTGGCTTTATAGGTAACTAGTAGTTTCTTCACCATGGTATCAGAAAGTGTAGGATGATGTTTTCGCATCCTATTGTTGCTGTAACATTAACTACAAACTTAGTGGCTCAAACAATATAAATGTATTATCTTACAGTCTTGGAGATCTGTGATTTCATTGCGCTAAAATCAAGGTGTTGGTAGGGCCACATTCCTTCTGGAGACTCTGGGGAAAAATTTGCTCCTTTGCCATTTCCAGTTTCTAGAGGTTGCCTGCATTCCTTGTCTTGTGGTCCCTTCCTCTATATTCAAAGCCAGCAAAGAAGAGTCAAATTCTTCTCACATTGTATCACCCTTTATCCTCTCTCTGAGTTTCAAGGACACTTGTGACTATATTGGGCCCATCTGGATAATCCAGAATAATTTCGAAATCTCAGGGGCTCATATCTTTACCTTAATCACATCTGTAAAATCTCCTTTGCCATGTAAGATAACATGTTTAAAGGTTCTAGGGATTAGGAGTGGGCATCTTTAGAGGCCATTATTCATTCATAGCTCCACCTTCTGAAGGTAGAGTACTCCAGTGGACACATATTGTTTGCCTTCCTGCCATCCATTTCAGTCATATGAGGTACTTGTTTGATACTTCTACCAGAAACAGCCCTGATTTTTCTTTGTTGATCCAATCTCAACCCATGTAGTCTGTGGAGAGACTAAGGTCATGTGTCCCAGGCTTAGGCAAATCAGCAAAAATCATTCTCCTATACACAGTGACTGATTAAGAGGTGAGCATAAGACCTTAGACAGGTAAATCGGAATGAATATCAGTAATTTAGCTGGAGATGATGGGCAAGAACTGATGGGGCAAAGTTACTCCCTTTAGGCCCTTTGACGTGATTCAGACATGGAAGTTACAATGGTAAATATCATCATGCCCTTGCTCATCTATACTTTTTACTCTGGCTCCCTTACAAATACGCTGCTTTCCAATAGCCAGTGTTTCTCTTCCACTTTTCAAATTTATCATGTCAAGTGAGGAAATGGAGTTTCAGTAATATGAAGTACTTGTTTGAAGTTATTTAGCATTTACAATATTAGTGAGTGCTGAAGGTGGGACTTAGGTTTGGATCCTCTAACTCTAAACATTTCCACCATATTGACTGCCTTGAACACCACGAGATTAGTGTGGAAAGGCCTATATTACATTTGACATTTGTGTAGGGATATAACCAGTAGTAAGATCCCAAGTGGGCAGTGTACTTATCTTTTTTTTTTTTTTTTTTTTTTTTGAGTCGAAGTCTCACTCTGTTGCCCAGACTGGAGTGCAGTGGCCGCTCCCGGCCATCACAGCCTCGACTTGCTGGGCTTCGGCGATCCTTCCACCTCAGCCTTCCGAGTAGCTGGAACTACAAGCGCGCGCTACCACGCCCGGCTGATTTTTGATTTATTGTAGAGATGAGGTCTCGCCAAGTTGCCCAGGCGGGTCTTGAACCCACGGGCTCAAGCAATTCACTCACCTCAGCCTCCCAAGGCGCAGGATTACAGGCTGAGCCACCGAGCCCGGCGTACTTATTATCTTTATTACATTGTTGACATAGAGGGTCTTTTCTCCTTCCAATATTGTGGGACATTGCCTTGCATTTGGCCTACCAAGGAATTATGGGATATTTGGTCTAGTTTGGTCAGAGACCATTAGCTATAGTATAGGCATAGGGGTTTAACTTTAAGTGAGCTCCTAATTAAACATTTTGTTAGGTATGTGCATTGATTAGTTTATATAATCTTAGCAACCTTTTCTCTATTATTGTTATTACTGTTTTCAACATCATCATCATCCCTGCTTCAAAGGTGAGGAAAATAAGGCTCATAGAGTTTAAATCCTATTCCCAAGTCAAGATGCAAACATAGGCAGCATAACTGCAAAGCCTTCTGTCTTTACAGCAGTTAACCAGGGCTGCTGCCTTTATAAGCATTGAGCATTGTTTCTCAGCATTTATCACACAGGAATAACAGATCTACATCTGACTCTAAATTTAATTTTTATATTTTTGAGTCGGGTCTCACTCTGTCACCCAGGCTGGAGTGCAGTGGCACGATCATGGCTCTCTGCAGCCTCGACCTCCTGGGCTCAGGTGATCCTTCCACCTCGGCCTTCCAAGTAGCCAGAACTTCAGGCATGTGCTACTATGCCTGGCTAATTTTTAAAACTTTTATCGTAGAGATGAGGGCTCACCATGTTGTCCAGGCTGGTCTTGAACCCGCAGGGTCAGGCAATCCATTCACCTCGGCCTCCCAAAGTGCTGGGATTACAGGCCGAGCCACTGAGCCCAGCCTCCTGTTTGCTTTTCTAAGCAACATAGACCCTCTCCTACAACCAAGGTTATCTTGATTTCATAATGGCAAAATTCACCTCGAGGTTTTTTGCCCATCACTTTGAGTATCCCTAGTATTAACAACATACTGCATCTTGCTTTATCTGTATCCACCTGACTTTTGCAAAATCCTTTTTTTGAGAGACAGCAATTTACATAAGACAGCCCACTCTGGCTTAGCTCTTTCTTCCTGTTTATCTCATCCATGTGCTCTTCTCAAGTATTGACCTCTTGTGTATTATCTGTGTTGATTATTGAAGAAACTGATGTGAACTCAAGACTGAAGGTGCTTAAATTCTAAGATGCAAAGCTAGTCTGCTCGGGGAAGGGGACCAGGGCTATTGTGGTCAGCCACTTACTCAGCATAATCCAGGTACTGTAGGATGGTCAGTTCCCAGACACTTTTGCTTGGGACCTGCCTGCACCTCTGTTTTCCCATCTATAATAAAGTCAACCTTGAAGCCACCACACCTAGCTTGAATCTTAAAACATCTATGCTTCTTTTCACCGCACAAATTGAAGGAGACAATCTCTAAACTTCTTTCCAGTACTAAAATCCTTTAATTGTAATCCTCACCCTGCTTCTACTGCTGTGGACCCAGGAACTCAGCTTGATTACAGAGCAGAGGCCTGGCAAAAGTCAGCCAGAGAGCCATTCTCTGTTCACTACCCCTGGACCAGAGTTTAGCTGTGTCATCAATCTCTGGGGTAGCAGTTTGGTACGACCAGACAGAATGCCACGGAGCAAGGGGAGATTCAGTCCTGGGAAATAGGGATTGCTGGGTGGGGAGATTTGTGCTTCATGTGTGGGGTGGGGATGATTTCTTGGAAGGCTTGTTTCAGGGTGCTTTCAGTTGGTCTCAGGGATGCTAGTCAGCCATGGAATTGTTCTCTTTACATAATCCCAACCCTCTTGTAGGCTTTGCTCATTTTTCTTGAGCCTTTCCTCCTTGCTTCTGTCAGACTGAGCTAGTTCAGTAGTGTAATTCTCAAGCTCTGCGATTCTTTTTTCTGCCTGGTCAGTTCTACTGTCTAGACTTGTTATTGTGCTTTGAAATTCCAGGAAAGAAGTATTCATTTCCAGAATTTCAGATTGGACCTTTCTTACATTGGTCAGCTCATCTTTTACTTCCTGCACTATTTTTGTTGTCTGAGTGATATGTGCATCTTTTTTGTGGTTTTCATTCACTGTTTTTGCAACCCATAGTCTGAACTTCATGTCTGTCACCAGGGACAGGTCATTCTGGATGGGTTCCAATGGGATCTGGGATGACCTTCAGTGGGTGATGCCTCATTAAGGTTTTGGGGATTGATCAGGTTTTTCACTGGTTCTTCCTCATCTGTGCGGACAAATTCTTCTTTTTATAATTTGTTGTTGTTTTTTTTAATTAGATAAGTTTGCTATAGTTGGTGTGGCCTTTTGTGGGATTTATTTTTATTTTTATCCCACGGGCTGCTCCCCTGTTGTGTTCCACTCCTTCTTCACCTCGGGGTGGCAATCTGTGAGGGCTTGGCCACTGTTGCTCTTTTGGGTCTAGCTGTCCTAGAAACTTTCACCTTTTTGCTGGTGCTGGAGCATGCCTGCAAGTTATCCTTGATTTGAAGGCATAGGGATTTAATTCTAAGGGAGTTGGTCATTGACGCCTATGAAGAACACTGTGGAGAAGCTCTCTGAAGCCTCAGTCCATGAACTGGTTTGGGGAGATGTACAGTGGCCTGGGCTTTGCTCTTATCTCCTTCTCAAGGGCTGTATTATTGTTTCAGATATTGTAATGAGCTCTGCCAGATGGCCTCTAGCCAGGAGGTAGTACTTGGAGGAAATAGGCAACTGTGATGGTGGCTGTGGGCTTGAGTTTCCTTGTATTTTTTTTTTTTTATTCCTTACAATTTTTGTTTAGTCTCAGTGGCACCTGAAAATAAATCTAACAATTTCAATAAAAAAGTAAATTAAAAAATAAATAAATAACTGGCCTCTTTCCCCCAGAGAAGTGCACAGATGACTTGGGCAATGGAAGGGATTATGGGAACTTTCACAGATCCTCTGTCCCTGGGGATTTCGGTGGGGGGGGTTAAAACTGGACAGGGCTATATCTGACTGGGTCACTCTCCAGCTCCCCTTTTCAGGCACAATTGGCAGACTTTTATCTCCACATGTGTGCTTGACTTGGATAAGAATATAGGACTGGACAAAAGAAAAGTAAAAGACAGTCTCTACTTCTAAAAGGCCAATATTTTAAAAGGAAAATGTGCAAATAAACAGAAAGCATATTTACCAGGTTTAATTTTTTTAATCTTACAGATATTTAGGATTAAGTTAGTATGCATTACATTGAAAAATATTTCTTCAAAGGAAAATTCCACTAAATTTCAACAAAAAGGCTCAATCTCTGCAGTTCTCCTTTCTCTTTCCTGTAGGTGATGTTGATTTTTTTCTTCAGAAGAAGTGATTGAATTCTACCCAGGCACCATGGCTGTGCCTGGGGGAACTTGTCACCAGAATAGGTGACAAGGAATTAGACCTGTGTAGGTCTAATGCTTATAAAGCTTCTCAAGCTTTAGTGTCCTTAGGAATGCCCTGAGGTGCTTACATATTACAAGGACTTAGCACCAGAAAATCTGTTTCTGCGGATCTGGAATGGGCCCCAGGAAAGTGCATTTTAACAACTCTCTTATGCCTCCCCCTAATACATACATAGAGCAGCACCAAGTGATTCTGATATAGATGATCCACAGACTACAAAGAGAAAACCTTGTCTTAGGCCTGCCTGGCACTCTGCCCACCTACTAGTTGATTTTCATTGTTGTTAGAAATACTTAGTCTTGAGAACTAATTGCCGGTTTTGGGGAGTGGAGTGAGGAGATGACATCCCAAAGGAAGTGGCATTGAGCTAGACCCTAAAGAGTGAGAACAGAAGATTCAAAAAACCTTTCCAAACAAAAAGAACAGAGAACAAAAAGATCTGAGGATAAAACGGAGAACAATGTATAGCAAGGGAACAGCAAGCAGGCTGCGGCCGCCCAAGTCAAGGATACAGGGAGAGGGGGGGAGTCCCAGCTCTACTGTGTACTAGCTGAAAGACTTTCTAACAGTGAACAACCTCTCTGAAACTCAATTTCCTCACCTGTAGGATGATGACAGTAACACTAACAAGACTGTGAGAATTAAGCAAGGTATACATAAAGCACACAACATAACGCTTGGTACAAAGCAGGCCTTTAGGAAATGGTGGTTGTTGTTAATGCTTCCCATATGGTCAGGATTTTCCATCAATAAAGTAAGTACATTAATAAAAGGTAAAAAAAGGAGACTATGAAATTCAAAGAAACACAGCCATTTATTCATAAATTATCAAGGCAATTGAAGCACAACTGCAGCTGAGCTTTAATCCATCTATTCATTGAACTATATCTATGGGCAACTTAAAATAAGTCCAACACTGGACAATTCTCTTGGCTCTCTTTTTCCTTTTCAATGTGTAGACACATCCAGGAGGTAACTTTGTTCTATTTCATTAAAGAATAAGACAGTGAAATTTTGAAATCCCAGCCCAGTCATAATAACCCATACTCCTACTGCACAAACAGTATCCTGTTTCTCTAGTAACGGAAACTCTCCATTGCCTGGGAGATGAGGTATGAGTTTCTTAATATAACCTGCACAATTTCCACTGTCTGGCTGCTGCCTCCTCTCTCATCATTAACTTGAAGAAAAATCTGAAAATTTAGGAGAATGCAGCTTCCTAGAACATAGCTGTAGCTCTGATATATGTTTTCCTCCAAGCATGAAACTGTTAGCTAAAGCTCAAATCTTAAATAGTCAATGTTTATTCTAGCAAGTGAGTTCCTTTTTATAAGTACTTTGAAGAGTGCCTGGCTCTCGGCAAGTGCTGTCTACACACAGAATAAAATAAAATATAATATCCCCGACCCTATGATGAAATGTGGAAAGGGGCCACATTAAACATGCACTGTCACTCCTTTTAAGAGTACCCCTTAAGTATAACCTGGTGTGAGTGAATTCCTTTTTTCGATCAATTATTCTAAAATACATCTCTTAGAGAAGTCTGTCCCAGTCTAATAATGGGAACAGTATGCAATAGGGTAAATAATTGGGGCCGGGAAGGGACAAAGAAAGTGACCAAGCAGATATTAAAGAATAAACATGTGATTGCTGGTTTGCAGATAAGTGGTTGAGAATCATGGTTAGAAATCTGCCTTACATGGAGCCTACTTGGTGTAAATCTAAGCCCATTACCTTCCCAACCTGTTCTCAAAGTCTGTGATGGGGTGAATTAGCCTCTTGTTCTAGACAGTACTCTTTGTCCCTACTTTGACCATTGCAAAGTGGCTCAGATATATATTTGAGCATCACAACAACATCAACTACACAAGTAAAGCCCAGCTTGTTGTAGTGAACATATCTTCACTGAAGCCAGAAGGAGTGTGGAAATTTATGCATAGTAAGCTATAACCAGGGAGAGTTGTGATGTGCTAAAACATGGTAGGAACACTTACCTGCATGCTTTCTTTTTATTATTATTATTATTATTATAAAGATGTAGGGTAAAATTCAGGGTTAGGTATACAAACGTTGATTATGCAGGTATTCTTGTTGATGAGGTATGCCCCGCCCTCCCCTGGCAGTTTCCCTCAACTGCCAATCCCACCCCCCCCGACAGTTTCCCACTACTGCCAATCCCATTTTTATAGCGTTATGGTAAATTTTCAGGGTCCGCTCATGAGTGAGAACATATGGTACTCTGCTCTTTGTTTCTGTGAGAGATCACTAAGTATGATTGACTCTAAATCCGTCCAAGTTGCTGCAAAGCCCATATGTTTGTCCTTCTTTATGGTTGCACAATATTCCATTGTGTATATTTACCACTTTTTCACATTAAATATAAGCCTGTAGTCTCAGGAAACTTAAGAGCCCCTTTAGAGGCTGTCCTAATTACTCTTCTCCCTGTACAAGATACATGGAGCTTTCCCTTTGGAAAATTATTTTCCTCTCCAAAAATTTCTCATGGAAATTTCTATTGCACTTACTTTACTGACTTGATAATTTTGTGTCTTCAATTATTCCTGTGAGTGTTTGAGTTTGTACTTTCAGTAGGTTATAAATAGCTGCCTGTCCTGAGCACGTATCTCATGATTGGGGCTTATTGAGTAAGCACAGCTCAACATCCATAAGATCCCTGGTCCTTGGCACTTTTGACAGACTTGCAGCCTAGTGAAAAAGACAAGACATTGAAGAGTAATTATAGCACTTCTTTCTTTCTTTTCTTTCTTTCTTTTTTTTTTTTTTTTTTAGGAGTCTCACTCTGTCACCCAGGCAGGAGGGCAGTGGTACGCTCCCAGCCACCACAGCCTCGACCTGCTGGAATCAGGTGATCCTTCCACCTCAGCCTTCCAAGTAGCTGGAACTACAGATAGAGCACTTATTTCTAATACAGTGCTCACTGAGTATTCATTTTGTGACTATTCTTTTTTTTTTTCTTTAAAAAATACTTTAAGGAAACTTAAGTGGTTGCGAATCATGGTTCTGGGGTTCTTAGAAGTCTGCCTTACATGGAGCCTACTTGGTGTAAATCTAAGCCCATTACTTTCCCTACCTGTTCTCAAAGTCTGTGATGGGGTGAATTAGCCTCTTGTTCTAGACCATACTGTTTCTCCCTACTTTGACGATTGCAAAGTGTCTCAGATACAAGTCTGGATTAGGTACAAAAGTGGTCTACGTGCAGGTGAAGTTTGGGCCTCCAACAGGCCCTCACTTCCCCTGATTTAGGATCAGGTACACTTTTTAAAATATATATATTATTTTTTTTGATGTGGTATACAATTCAGGGTTAGGTATACAAACATTGATCATGCAGGTACCCCTGTTAATGAGGTCTGCCCCTCCCTGCCCCTAGCAGTTTCCCTCAACTGCTAATCAAAACCACATTGAGATACCACCTAGCCCCTGTAAGAACGGCCAACATTAATAAAACAAACAACAACAGATGCTGGCGAGGATGTGGAGAAAAAGGAACGCTTCTACACTGCTGGTGGGAATGTAAACTTGTACAATCTCTCTGGAAAACAGTGTGGAGATTTCTGAAAGAACTAGAAATTGACCTTCCATATGACCCAGCAATTCCCCAATGGGAATATACCTGGAGGAACTCAAATTATTCTACAAAGAAGATACCTGCACATGAATGTTTATTGCAGCTCTATTCACAATAGCAAAAACATAGAACCAACCATTTTGCCCATCAAAGCTGGACTGGAAAAAAATGTGGTACATATACACAATGGAATATTATGCAGCCATAAAAAACGACAAATATATGGACTTTGTAGGAACTTGGATGGATTTGGAGTCGATCAAACCCAGTGATTTATCACAGAAACAAAGAACAGAGTTCCATATGTTCTCACTCATAAGAGGACCTTGAACAATTATAAAGCTATAAGAAAGTGATTGGCAGTAATGGGAAACTGTGACTATTTTTCATACAATAATCCTCATAATGGTCCTGTGATGTAAAAACTAAGTGTTATCCTCATTTTAAGTCAAAGAGCCACCTCTCCCTCTGTGAAGCACCCAGATTCTCTCCATGCATGTTGCTAGGGAATTGGGAAGGGGTGGCATAGGCAATGCAAGTATGACTGCTTCCCTACCCTTTTCTTTTGTTTCTTTTTTTTTTTTTTTTTTTTTTTTTTGAGTTGGAGTCTCACTTTGTCACCCAGGTTGCAGTATAGTGACACACTCACAGCCACCCCAATGTCAATCTTCTGGGCTCTGGCAATCCTTCTACCTCAGCCTTCCAAGTAGACGAAACTAGGCAAGTGCTACCAGGCCCAGCTAATTTTTTCATTTATTGTAGAGACAAGGTCTCACCATGTTGCCCAGGCTGGCCTTGAGTCTGCAGGCTCCCAAAGTGCTGGGATTACAGGCTTGAGCCACTGTGCCCAGACTTCCTACCCTTTTCAATGCCTTCATCCTTGATATTATGTTAAAACCAGTCACTGTGATCACTCATCTGATTTTTAGGGGTCTTATGAAGGTACTTTCTTGTTTGGATAGTTGTTCAACTTGTTTGGTGTTCCTTGGGGAATGAGTGCTGGGTGATCCTATTTGGCCATCTTGCTCTACCCCCTTATCTGTCACCATTTTATAGGCGAAAACATTGAGAGAATGGAGGAAATTGTGAGCACATCTGGATGCAGCTTAATATTTGATTCATTTGATTCATGCTAATTTAGCTGCAGTTGGGGGATACCAAGATGTGGTATTTGCCCTTGATATCAAGGCAGCTCCTTGTGAATGAATGAGATTTGGTCATGGAAATAGTGCTCAGACTTCTTTTCTGTGACTACATAAGAATAGACTCTTCTGGGAGTTTGCCATCATGGAAGGTTTAGGCATAGTTATCTTTTCTAGTTTCATGTGCAAGGTTCTGGGTTCGTCACGGATTTGTATAATTCTTACAGCACAGTGGTTAACTTTTGATTCCAGACTCTGAAGACAGAGTCCTTAGTTAACATCCCAGATCTTCCTTTTCTTGCTGCATATTCTTTAAAAACTTGCCTACCTTCTCTGTGCCTCGGGTTCTTCATTTGTAAAGTAAGATTTATAATGGTACCTATCTTATATGTTTGTTGGAAGAAGTTCGAACATACCCAGCCAGGAGGAGGCACTCATAAGTGTTAGCTGTTATTATATATACATCTTACTTAGAAATTGTTCTCACTTTTCCTTGAACTTCTTTTCAACTTTGGCTCCTTCATTTTGTAGTGGTAACCAAATTTCATGTGTAACTCCAACTTATGTCTTCTCTATATACCACAGAAGCAACCATGCTTGGTATGATGCACTTTGCCAACTGGTTTTATGATTTGCCACCCCCATATTCAATTTAGATTCACTTACATTTCTGCATTTGAATGGT
>JAPVLO010002367.1:0-35956 GCA_027257055.1 Cephalopachus bancanus | reverse complement strand
ATCGTAAACTGCCTGTACTTATTACAAGAGGTGAACCATGAGTTTGCCAAGTAAGAACGAGTATTAAATTAGGGCAAAGATAACACCCTGAAAAATATTAAAATTTACAGCAGGACAAGGGTAATCCGCCAAAAAAAAACCCAAAACAATACTGAGAAGCAGCCAGGATAGGTGAAGGAGAACAGAAGAAAGTGATGTTCTACACATGCAAGAAGTTTATGAGACTGGAGTCGGTGAACAGTGTTAAACATCTCAGTAAAGCCCACAAAGAGTTGTTATGAAAAAAAAAGTGTATATTGTAAGGTTGTGTACATATTTCAGAAGGTGTCTTATCCTTATTCAAAATATGTTAATGTCACCTATCATGCTAAATACATGCCATCTGCTGGAAGAGGCTGATAAACATGTCTCAGTGCTAAATCTAGTTGGCTTTGTTGGTTCTCGCTTCTAAAATGGCTTTTTATACAATAATCTGTGAAAGAGCAAAATCCATTTTGAGTAATTAAAATACAAAGTTTATGAGACTCCATCTCATTTCACTGTAAATGTCTATACTTCTAGATTTGATAGCCTAAAACTGTCTGGAAGTGGAGAGGATACAAAATATGGACTGGAATGAATACATAATTAGCTGTGGGTTCATGGCTATTGGAAGAATCCTGCCCCAAGGATTTAGACTAATGGTAATTATTGGCCAATGTGGACATTTCTAATGATTTTCTCAGGGTTGTGCCATATACCTTTGTATTTATAGCCAAATATCTCTATATTTTTAAACAAATATTATCTCCAAGTAAACAAGACTAGACAAAATGTTCCAAACAAATACAATAATAAGGAAGGGGCTTTCTGGTCATAATACATACTCATCACTAGTAAGAAAAAGACTGACATGTATGACCTAACCCATGAAGCACCACCACCACTTTTACAGCTAGAGACCAATGATGTTCATTTAAAAGGGAAAAACTTCCAGCCACAGAAAAAGTTTTTCTCAACAATGACTCCTAAAAGCATTACTGTGCTACCTCAGATAGCACGTAGCCCTGATGTGATAAGTGAAGAAACTATTGAAGAAAACATAGTAAATGAAAATGTAAATTTTCAGCAGGGGGGAAATATTTTGTATCTATAATTAGAAACAATGAGTACCTTTTCACTGCATGCATTTAATAGAAACCTATTGCTGTTATCATCTTACTCTCCATTATTAGTTAAAACCTGTTGATTCTACACCCCTAATCTCACATATTCCAAGTTAAGATATTTTTCATTTATTTTTAAGAGTTACTATTATTATTATTTTTAGAAATAGAGTCATGCTCTGTGAATGCAGTGCTGATGATAGCTTACTGCAGCCTCAAGCTCTTGGGCTCAAGCGATCCTCCTGTCCTAGCCTCCCAAGTATTGGGGACTACAGGCATGTGCCACCACACACAGATGATCATTTTTATTTTCAATGCAGTAATATGGCTAACCCCTGAGGCAAACATTAATATCTGGTTTAATTAGGCTGTTTGACTTTTTTAGTGTCCTCACATATAAACCTTGTATAAAAGATACAATCATACTTAAATAAGGGAAATGTGACTTGTAGAAGTAATTTTATTATTTTGTCCTTAAATTAAGAACAGCTTATCATAAGTCTTTGTTCTGTGGTTTCATCTGTTATAAGATCAACTATCATGAATATAATGCCATCTATTTTATAACATTTTAATGTATCACACTTGTTTGACTAGATTTTCAGTGTTGATATTTGAAAGGACAGAGCCCAAAATGGATTTTCTCTACCTCCTTAAGCTCATACATGAAAATATTCCTTTCCCTGAGCCCTGGGTGAGTCACAGGGCATTGAGATTGACATCTAACATCTCCTAAGAATTTGTCTTTCAGCTACTGGATCTGCCCTTCTCATCCATGTGACTGACCCACCCATCTGCCTACCATCCATCACCGAGATGTCAGTTTCACTGAATACTTGCCTACCCCACCCAACCCCAAAAGAATTTTTTTTTAAAGCCCCTAGTCTTACACTCTGGCTCCCATGTTTTCTTTAAGCTCTGGTTGCCTCTCCATCTTGGAGCAGAGGATCCACCCTTTCATTGTCTAATCCACTTTCTAAATAAACTAACTTTCCTAATCTAATTTCTGTGCAATTCTTTGCATCTAGCCGAGGCATCAGCATACTGACCTAACAATATTCCCCCCATTAATATGGGAGTGAGAGACCACTCTGTGTAGTTTATACTAACAGTCTTCCTTAGGACCTTTTTCAGGATTGGTATTTTTTTTTTCTTTTTTTTTGAGTTGGAGTCTCACTCTGTCGCCCAGACTGGAGCACAGCGGCCGCTCCTGGCCACCACAGCCTTGACCTGTTGGGATCCGGCGATCCTTCCGCCTCAGCCTTCCAAGTAGCTGGAACTACAGGCGCATGCTACCACGTCCAGGTAATTTTTTTTTTTTTATTGTAGAGATGAGGGCTCGCCAAGTTGCCCAGTCGGGTCTTGAACCCACGGGCTCAGGCAATTCACTCACCTCGGTCTCCCAAAGCATGGGATTACAGGCTGAGCCACCGAGTCAGCCAAGGATTGGTTTTTAATCCCCTCTCCCTCATTGTCTATTTCACCGGTTAACTCTAGATTGACATTTTGGAAAAAGGACAGTCTTTTCTTCCCTTCCCATTGTTTTATTATCATTGATATCTCCATGACTTTAAGATACCAGTTATGACTTGACTTCCTGAAACAAGGGTCTTGCCCTTCCAGGATTTTGCCAATTCAAGTACAGCTTTTTTTAAAAAAAATTTTATTATAAAGATGTGGGGTACAATTCAGGGTTAGGTATACAAACATTGATCATGCAGGTACCTCTGTTAATGAGGTATGCCCCTCCCTCCCCTAGCAATTTCCCTAACTGCCAATCCCAGCCCCCGTCCCCACCAATAGTTTCCCATTACTGTCAATCACTTTCCTATAGCATTATAATTGTTCAAGGTCCTCTTATGAGTGAGAACATATGGAACTCTGTTCTTTGTTTCTGTGATAAATCACTGAGTATGATCGACTCCAGATCCATCAGGATTGCTGCAAAGTCCATATATTTGTCATTCTTTATGGCTGCATAATATTCCATTGTGTATATGTACCATATTTTTTTATCCAGTCCAGCTTAGATGGACAACTTGGTTGGTTCCATGTTTTTGCTACTATGAATAGAGCTGCAACAAACATACATGTGAAGGTATCTTCTTTGTAGAATAATTTGATTCTTCTGGGTATATTCCAAATTGATGAATTGCTGTGTCAAGTGGAAGGTCAATTTCTAGTTCTTTCAGAAATCTCCAGACTGTTTTCCAGAGAGGTTGTACAAGTTTACATTCCCACCAGCAGTATAGAAGCATTCCTTTTTCCCCACATCCTCACCAGCATCTGTTGTTGTTTGTTTTATTAATCATGGCCATTCTTACAGGGGTTAGGTGGTATCTCAATGTGGTTTTGATTTGCATTTCTCTGATGATGAGTGAGGCTGAGCACTTTGTCATGTGTCTGTTGGCTGCCTATATATTTTCTTTTGAGTGTCTATTCATGTCTTTTGACCACTTTTTAAAGGTGCTGTTTGTTTGTTTCCCTTCAGTGCATTTGAGTTCCTTGTAGATCCTAGATGTTAGGCCTTTGTCAGATATACAGTTGGCAGATATTTTTTCCCATTCTGTGGGCTGTTTCCCCGATCTCTTGAGGGTTCCTTTTGCTTTGCAGAAGCTCGTTAATTTGATTAGGTCCCACTTATCTATCTTATTTCTTAAGGTATTAGCCATTAGGGTTCTGAGTAGGAATTGGTTCCCAGTTCCAATTTCCATAAGGATGTCTCCTGCATTTTCTAAGATTCTTATGGTGTGAGGCTTTACATTTAGGTCTTTGATCCATTTAGGGTTAATTTTTGTGTATGGTGCTAAGTAGGGGTCCTGTTTCAATCTTCTGCATGTGGTCAGCCAGTTTTCCCAGTACCATTTACTGAATAGGTTCTCCTCTCCCCTGCAGTTGTTGTTGGAGCCTTTGTCAAAGATGAGTTAGTTGAGGAATTGAGGCTTTGCTTCCAGAATCTCTATCCTGTTCCATTGGTCTATTTGCCTGTTTTGATACCAATACCAGGCTGTTTTGATTACTATAGCCTTATAGTAAAGTTTGAAGTCTGGAAGTGTGATACCTCCTGCTTTGTTTCTCTTGCTAAGGATTCTTTTAACTATTCATGGTCATTTATG
Organism: Cephalopachus bancanus; assembly: GCA_027257055.1. NCBI lineage: Eukaryota > Metazoa > Chordata > Mammalia > Primates > Tarsiidae > Cephalopachus > Cephalopachus bancanus. Next base: position 31,695 of record JAPVLO010002367.1, on the reverse strand, counting down.
TTTCCATATGAATTTCTGTATTGTCATTTCCAGGTCTGAGAAGAATGATGTTGGTAACTTAATGGGTATTGCATTGAATCTGTAGATTGCCTTTGGTAGGATGGACATCTTAACAATGTTGATTCTTCCTATCCATGAGCATGGTATATTTTTCCATTTGTTTGTGTCTTCTTGGATGTCTTTGAGCAGAGTTTTGTAATTCTCATTGTAAAGGTCTTTCACTTATCTGGTTAGGAAGATGCCAAGGTAATTCTTTTTGTTGTTGTTGTTGCTATTGTGAATGGGACTGTGCTTTTTATTTGGGTCTCTGCCTGCTTATTGTTGGTAATAGGAATGCAACTGACTTTTGCACTTTATTTTGTACCCTGAGACTTTGCCAAAGTCCTTTATCAGTGCCAGCAGGTTTTTGACAGATTCTCTTGGATTTTCAAGGTATATGATCATATCATCAGCAAAGAGGGATAACTTGACTTCCTCTTTTCCTATTTGGATACCCCTGATTTCCTTCTCTTATCTAATTGCCTGGGCTAGGACTCCCAATACAATATTGAACAAGAGGGGTGAGAACTTATGCTACCTCCAGACAAACCCTACAAAAAACTCTTAAGCAAGTATTAAACACAGAAGAAAAGGGAAAAAGAACAACAATGTTCTTCACTAGAGTGAAGAAAAAATATTGAAAACACACATGAACCAACCCAAAAAAACAAAAGAAAGACAACAAACAAGTACAACAACAACTCTATAAGAACATCATGACAAACATAAACCCTCACATTTCAATAATTAGCCTGAATGTGAAAGGACTAAATGCACCACTGAAAAGACACAGAATGGCAAAATGCATAAAATATCATGAGGCAACAGTATATTGTGTCCAAGAGACTCATCTCATCAGAAAGAACATTCAAAGACCCAAAGAGGATGGGAAACAAATTTTCAGGCAAACAGAACACAAAAGAAAGCTGAAGTTGAAATCTTAATCTCAGACAAAATACTCTTTAAGCTATCAAAAATCAAAAAAGATGAAGAAGGTCACTATATAATGATAAAAGGTTTAATCCATCAATAAGAAATATCCATCCTGGGACTTCCGGCAAGATGGCGATGGGGCAGCCTGATCTATGAAACCATCTGCAAAGGAGAACACAGAGGGTCTCTGGCTCTCTCCCAGGGGGCTGTGGATCCCAACGTCAGCAGCCTGCTCTTCACACAGAGCTCAGCTGTTGCCACCACTGGGGCAATGCAGCGTCTGGACAGCCACTGCAGCCGCAGGCACAGCAGGGGCCGGCACTGCCGCGGCCTCCATAGCACATCGTACCACTCGTGCCTGAGGCAATCCACGACTTCAGTCCTTGAAGCCCCTGCAGGCAAGATCTGCTGGGATCACTGCCACCTCTGTTGCCACCATGACATCCTGCCAGCCATGGGTGTCCTCCCGTGTGTCCTGAGGCAAGCTCCCATCTCGGCCTCTGCCCAACTCCTGCCTGGCTCCACCCCCTCTGGGATGAGCAGCTGAAATAGCACCACCTGCTGGCGATTCAAGGTAACAACACCAAAATGGGAAGAAGCTTGAAAAACAGAAAAAACGCCAGATTTGAGTGAACTGACTGTGATCTGAACTGTCCTTCACAGCAGGCCAGGGGAAACTGATCCTAACTGTGAACTAATTTACCAGCTAGAAAAGACAGCTAGAAATCAGAGCTGAAAGGACACTGGACTTAAATGAAAAGTCTCAGAGTGTGCTCAATAGGTTCTGTTAGTTTAATGATTTGATTCTATTCCTACTGTTTTGTCCCTTTTTCTTTTTTCTTTTCCTCTTCCTTTTCTTCTCTTTTCTCCCCTCTGTAAACCATATCTTTATATAGAGGAACAGCACACCAATAAGGTGGTTGATTAGCTAGTATGTTAGCATAATTGTATTTTTTTTTTGGTATGGGAGTTGGTTAGTCTGTAGCCATGGTCTATAGATTTATCTGTCTCAGTGTAGGTCTCTCTCTCCATTTATTGGTACACTCGTCTGTTTCCCCCCTTACTCCTCTCTCTCTCCACCTCCCTCATCCCCCCACTGTCTGCTCCATTCTCTTCCCTCTGCTAAGCACATTTTATTTCATGGAGTAAACTTACAGCACCACTGCATGAACAGATTCCAAGGCAGTGGGAAGTGGGTTTCAGATTATCCATACACCTGTCAGCGAATACCAGGACCTGCAGATAGCTTTTAAATCACAGCTCCTCCCTTAAGTAAATCTCAAAACTGCAAAAAGGACCACCCCCAACCTACAGTACAACTCCAGAATTGAGCAAAGTAAGAGGGCATACATAAAGAATAGGAGATTGAACAAACAGAAGTTAAAGGAATCCCTCTACCCCTGAATAACAGAATTCAAGAAGATGGTGACGTGAAGGAAGGAAAAAAGTAGGGAGGGCGAAAAAAACAAATAAAGAAAAACCAAAAGAAGAACATAAGTTTCACACAGACCCCTGAGAGATCAGACACTGAGAAAACAGATTCAATGAAGAGCACCCAGAATGACTAGTCACATACAAAAAACCCAGACATCTAGACATTAACGAAGAGAATTTAAAAAATTGAGGAGAGACACGAGGAAAATAGGAATGAGCTGATGTCAGAAACAAAAGCAGTAAGAATACTGTGATGGAAATAAATAACAAACTAATAAGCATGGAAAGCAGAATTAGCCAAGCAGAAGAAAGAATCTCAGAGCTTGAAGACTAAAACACAGAACTAACCCAAACTGTCAAAAGCATAGAAAAGAAGCTCAAAAAGACAAAACAAAACTTTCAAGAGATGAATGATCACTTCAAGAGACCAAACTTAAGAGTAATTAGACTTCCTGAGGCAGAGAGAGAAACAGAGGCCACACTGAACAAACATTTCATGAAATCATTCAAGAAAACTTCCCTCATCTCATCAAGGATTAAAAAATTAAAACACAAGAGATTCAGAGAACTCCTGCAAGACAACAAATGAGAAGACCAACTCCCAGACATATAATAATTCGCCTAAACAAAGTAGGCATAAAAGAAAAAATCCTAAAGGCTGCAAGAGAAAAAAGTCAGACTACATACCAGGGAAGACCAATTAGAATAGCAGCAGATTTATCTACAGAAACCTCCAGGCTAGGAGAGCTTGGAGCCCTATCTTCAAAGTTCTAAAAGATAAACAATTTCAACTGAGAATACCCTACCCAGCCAAGCTAAGCTTCATCAGTGAGGGAGAATTGAAATCTTTCCCAGATATCCAATCCCTAAGAACCTACACTGCCACAAGACCACCTCTACAAGAAACACGTAAGAAAGTATTGAACACAGAAGAAAAGGAAAAAAGAACAACAACATTATTCACAAGAGTACAGACAAAAGATTAAAAACACACATGATCCAACTCTAAAACCAAAAGAAAGAAAACGCACAAACAGGAAGAACAACAACTCGGTAAGAACATTATGATAGGGCTCAACTCTCAAATTTCAATAATTAGTTTGAATGTGAACAGACTAAATGCACCACTGAAAAGACATAGAATGGCAAAATGGATAAAATATCACCCGGCAACAATCTATTGCCTTCAAGAGACTCACCTCACTAGAAAGGACACTCACAGACTCAAACTAAGAGGATGGGAAACAAATATTCAGGTGAATGAAACACAAAAGAAAGGAGGAGTTAAAATCTTAATCTCAGACAAAATACCCTTTAAGCTATAAAAAATTAAAATACATACAGAAGGCCACTAAATAATGATAAAAGGTTCAATCCATCAATAAGAAATATCTATCTTAAACATATATGCAGCCAACATAGGAGCACCAACTCTCATAAAGGAGCTCCTAGGTAAACTACAAAAAGATATTGACTTCAATACCACCATAGTTGGGGACTTTAATACCCCACTCACAACCCTAGACAGATCATCAGAACAAAAAATCAACAACGAGATCCGAAACCTCAATGTGACTCTTGATCAAATGGACTTAATTGATACTTATGTAATTGATACTTACACAACCCTCCATCCAAAGACCACAGAATACACATTCATCACCACATGGAATGTACTCTAAGATCGACCACATACTTGGCCATAAATTAAGCATAAGCAAATTTAAAAGGACTGAAATTTTACTATGCACTTTCTTGGACCACAGTGGAATAAAAATAAACATGAACACCAACAAGGTCCTCCCCAAACCTACACAGACATGGACACTAAACAGCATGATGCTGAACAACTCCTGGGTCAATGATGAAATCAAAACAGAGATTAAAAGATACCTAGAAACAAATGAAAATGAAGAGACATCTTACCAAAATCTCTGGGACTCCATGAAAGCTGTAGTAAGAGGGGAATTTATATCCCTACAAACACACATGAGGAAAATGGAAGGATCGCAAATTCATAGCCAAAGAAACCACCTGAAAAAGCTGAAAAAGCAAGACCACAAAAACCCTAATTTCAGCAGAAGAATCCAGATCACCAAAATAAAAGCCCAAATTTAGGACAAAGAAGACAAAAATATAATACAAAAAAATCAATGAAACAAAAAGCTGGTTCTTCAGAAGGATAAACAAGATCGATGGTCCCCTAGCTAGACTGACCAAGAAAAAATGAAAAAAACCCAAATAAACACAGTCAGAAACACAAAAGATGAAGTCACATCTGACCCTGAAGAAATACAAAAGATCATTAGAGACTACTATGTACACTTGTATGGAAACAAACTTGAAAACCTTAAGGAAATGGAGGAATTTCTGTCATCACACAACCTGCCTAGGTTGAAACAAGAAGAAATCGAGACCCTAAATAGACCAATAACAATCAAGGAAATTGACTACATAATAAGAAAACTACATACAAAAAAAAAGCCCTGGACCAGATGGCTTTCCAGCAGAATTCTATAAGACATTTGAGGAGGAGCTGATACCAATCCTACTGAAGGTATTCCAGGTGATTGAGAAAGATGGAACTCATCCCAAATCATTTTGTGAAGCTACCATCACATTGATATCCAAGCCAGGTAAAGACCCAACAAAGAAAGAGAACTATAGGCGAATATCTTTGATGAACATAGATGCTAAAATTCTCAACAAGATCCTAGTGATCCACATACAACAACACATCTCAAAAGTCATCCAGCATGACCAAGTAGGCTTCATCCCTGGGATGCAAGGCTGGTTCAACATTCGGAAAACCAGAAATGTAATTAAATACATCAACAGATGTCAAAACAAAAACCACATGATTATATCATTAGATGCAGAAAAAAACTTTTGATAAAATCCAGCACCCCTTCTTGATAAAAATCCTCGAACATCTAGGCATATGGGGAACATACCTCAAAGTAGTAAAAGCCATCTACGAGAAACCCACAGTCAGCATACTCCTAAATGGACAAATATTGGAACCATTTCCCCTGAAAACTGGAACAAGACAAGGATACCCACTATCACCCTCCTGTTCAACATAGTATTGACAGTCCTGACTCTAGCAATCAGAGAAAAGAAGGCATTCAGGGGTATCCAAATAGGAAAAGAGGAAATCAAGCTATCTCTCTTTGCAGACGTCATGATTGTGTACCTTGAAAACCCAAGAGAATCTGTCAAAAACCTCCTTACACTGATAAAGGCCTTTGGCAAAGTCTCAGGATACAAAATAAATGTGCAAAAGACAATCGCATTTCTTTACACCAATAATCAACAAACAGAAACCCAAATAAAAATCACAATTCCATTCATAATAGCCACAAAAAAAATGAAATACTTTGGCATCTTCCTAACCAGATATGTGAAAGACCTTTACAATGAAAACTACAAAACACTGCTCAAAGAAATCAAAGATGACACAAACAAGTGGAAAAATACCCCATGCTCATGGATTGGAAGAATCAACATTGTGAAGATGTCCATGTTACCTAAGGCAATCTACAAATTCAATGCAATACCCATCAAATTACCAGCAACATTCTTCTCAGACCTAGAAAAAACAACACAGGAATTCAAATGGAAACACAAATGGCCAAAAAAAGCCAGAACAATCCTCAGCAAAAAAAAAAAAAAAAAAAAAAGCAGGTGGTATCACATTACCAGACTTCAAACTTTACTGTAAAGCTACAATCATCAAAACAGCTTGGTATTGGTATAGGAACAGCCATATAGATCAATGGAATAGAATTGAGATTCCAGAAGCAAAACCTCAATTTCTCAACCAACTCAATTTTGACAAAGCCTCCACAACCTACCACTGGGGAGAGGAGAACCTACTCAGTAAATGGTGCTGGGAAAACTGGCTGACCACATGCAGAAGATTGAAACAGGACATGTATCTATCCCCTTACACAAAAATTAACTCCAAATGGATCAGAGACCTAAATGTAAACCTCAAGCCATAAGAACTTTAGAAAATGAAAAACATCCACTCATGGAAATCGAAACTGGCATCCAATTCCTGAACAAAACCCGAAACCCACAGGTCATAAGAGATAAGATAGAAAAGTGGGACCTCATTAAACTGATAATATTCTGCAAAGCCAAAGAAACCATAAAGAGCAGGGAGACAGCCTACAGACTGGGAAAAAGTATTTGCCAACACCAGGTCTGACAAAGGCTTAACATCTTGGATCTACAAGGAACTCAAACGTGCTGAAAAAAAAAAAACAACCCCATTATAAAGTGGGCAAAAGATATAAACAGACACTTCTCAAAGGAAGACATCCGAGCAGTCAACAGACACATGAAAAAATGTTCAACTTCACTAATCATCAGGGAGATGCAAATCAAAACCACACTGAGATACCACCTAACTCCAGTCAAAATGTCAATTATCAATAACTCTAAAAATAACAGCTGCTGGAGAGGGTGTGGCGAAAAGGGAACACTTCTACATTGTTGGTGGGAGTGCAAACTAGTGCAACCTCTGTGGAAAACAGTATGGCGATTCCTAAAAGCTCTAAATATTGACCTCCCATATGACCCTGCAATCTCTCTACTTGGAATATACCCTGAAGAACTCAAATCACTCTATGAAAAAGATACCTGCACATAAATATTTATCACAGCATTGTTCACAATAGCAAGAACCTGAAAGCAACCATGCTGTCCTTCAAAGAGGACTGGATTTAAAAAATGTGGTACATATACATGATGAAATAGTATGATGCCATAAGAAAGAACAAAATCATGAATTTTGCAGCAACCTGGATGGAACTAGAGTCTATAATACTGAGTGATCTCTCACAGAAACAAAGATCTGAGTATCACATCTTCTCACTCATATAGTGGACCTTGAACATCCAATACTATAAGAAAATGACTGACAGTGGTGGGTAACTATGGGGGGGAGGGGAAGGGAGATGGGATTAGTGGTAGTAAATATCTGTCTGGGGATGTGGAGATACTTCTTATCAACAAGGGTGTCTGAACGAAACATATTTGTATACCTAACCCTTAACTGTACCCCACAATATCATAATAAAAAATATTGATAAAAAAAGAAATATCCATCCTAAACATATATGCATCTAACATAGGAGCATCAATGTTCATAAAACAGCTTCTAAGCAAACTTAAAAAATAGATTGACTCTAACATTATCATAGTTGGGGACTTTAATACCCCACTCACAACCCTAGAAGGATCATCAACACAAAAAATCAGCAAAGACACCCAGAACTTCAATGAGACTCTTGAACAAATGGACTCAATTGATACTTACAGAACACTCCACCCAATGACCACAGAACATACATTCTACTCACCACCACATGGAATGTACTCCAAGATCAAACACATCATTGGCCATAAATCAAACGTTAAAAAAATTCATAAGATTGAAATGTTGCCTTGTACCTTTTCAGACCACAGTGGAATAAAAATAAATATCAACACCAACAAAATATCCCCAAAGCCCACAAAGACATGGACACTAAACAGCATCATGCTGAACAATGACTGGATCAACACTGAAATCAAAGAAGAAATTGAAAGATTCCTGGAAACAAATGAAAATGAAGAAACATCTTGGACTTCCAGCAAGATGGCAACAGGGCAGCATGGTCTGTGAGACCCTCTACAAAAGAGAACACTCATAAATACCCCAGCTCTCTCCCAAGGGCTGCAGCTCCAATCTTCTGCAGTCTGTTCTTCACAGGGAGCTCAGCCGCCACCGCCATTGCCACCACTACTCAGACATCATGTCGGTCTGGGCAGCAGCCACAGCTGCAGATGCTGCTGCTGTGGTCATTGCCCACCCACGCCTGAGATGACCCACAACTTTGGATCGTGAAGCCCCCACAAGCAAGATCTTCTGAGATCGCTGCTGCCTGGCTGCTGCTACCACTGCCACACCACGCCCCTCGCCCGGAGCCAGGCCTATGGAACACCCCCATGTATGGGGAGGTGGCCACCACCAGTCACGGATCCATAAGCGGCTCACTCACCACTGGATTGCAGGTTTCAGCTTCAGCAGCTGCAGCAGTGAGATAGCATGACCTGATGAGGATCTAAGGGAGTAAATTTACAACATCACTGCATGGACAGACTCCAAGGCAGTGGGAAGTGGGTTTCAGACTATCCATACACCTATTGGTGGATACCGGGATCTGCAGAGAGATTTTGAGTCATAGCTCCCCCCTTAATTAAATCCCAAAACTGCAAAAAGGACTGCCCTCAACCTACAGTCCAACTCCAGAACTGAACAAAGCAAGAGGAAATACATCAGGAAGAATAGGAGATTGAACAAACAGAAGTAAAAGCAACCCCTCCACCCCTGAATAACAGAATTAAAGAAGACAGGGAAGTGGAGGGAAGGGAAAAGTAGGGAGGAAAAATCTGCACAAATGAAGAAAAACCAAAAGAAGACTATAGGTCTCACACAAACCCTTGGGAGGTCAGACACTGAGAAAACAGACGTCGGAACACAAACAATGAAGAGCCCCCAGAATAACTGTTCACATGCAACAAACCCAGACATCAAGACATTAATAGAGAAGAAAAAAAGTTGAGTAGAGACAAGAGGAAAATAGGAAGGAGCTGATGATGGAAATAAGAGCAGTAAAGAATATTGTGATGGAAATAAATAACAAACTACTTCTGGAAAGCAGAATTAGCCAAGCAGAAGAAAGAATCTCAGATCTTGAAGACCAAAATAAGAACTAACAGAAACTGTCAAAAACAGAAAAGAAGCTTAAAAAGACAGAACAAAACCTTCAAGACATAAATGATTACTTCAAGAGACCCAATCTAAGAGTAATCGACCTTCCTGAGGCAGAGAGAGAGTCAGAGGTCACACTGGAACAAACATTTCCATGAAATCATTCAAGAAAACTTCCCTAATCTCATCAAGGATGAAAAAATTCAAACACAAGAGATTCATAGAACCCCAGCAAGACAACAAATAAGAAGACCAACTCCCAGACACATAATTTGCCTAAACAAAGTAGGTATAAAAGAAAAAATGCTAAAGGCAGCAAGACAAAAAGGCCAGACTACCTACCAGGGAAGACCAATTAGAATAGCAGCAGATTTATCTACAGAAACCCTCCAGACTAGGAGAGCCTGGAGCCCTATCTTCAAAGTTCTAAAAGATAAACAATTTCAACCAAGAATAACCTACCCAATCAAGCTAAGCTTCATTAATGAGGGAGAATTGAAATCTTTTCCAGATATCCAATCCCTAAGAACCTATGCTGCCACCAGACCACCTCTACAAGAAACACATAAGAAAGTATTGAACACAGAAGAAAAGGAAAAAAGAACAGCAACATTCTTCACAAGAGTACAGGCAAAAGATTAAAATCACATTAACCAACTCCAAAACCAAAAGAAAAACAACAAACAAACAGGAACAACAACTCTGTAAGAACCTTATGACAAGTCAGGCTCAGTGTCTCAGCCTGTAATCCCATGCCTTTGGGAGGCTGAGGTGAGTGGATTACCTGAGCCCACAGGTTCATGACCTGCCTGGGCAACTTGGCGAGACCTCATCTGTACAATAAATCAAAAAATCAGCTGGGCGTGGTAGCACATGCCTGTAATTCCGGCTACTTGGAAGGCTGAGGTGGCAGGATCACCAGAAGCCAGCAGGTCAAGGCTGTGGTGGCCAGGAACGGTGTACTCCAGTCTGGGCAACAGAGTGAGACTCCAACTCAAAAAAAAAAAAAAAGAACCTTATGACAGGGATCAACAATTGCATTTCAATAATTAGCCTAAATGTGAATAGACTAAATGCACCACTGAAAAGACATAAAATGGTAAAATGGATAAAATATCACCAGGCAACAATTTATTGCCTTCAAAAGACTCAACTCACTACAAAGGAAACTCACGGACTCAAAGTAAGAGGATGGGAAACAAACTTTCAGGCAAACAGAACACAAAAGAAAGGAGGAGTCGCGATTTTAATTTCAGACAAAATACCCTTCAAGCTATTAAAAATTTTAAAAGATACAAAAGGCCACTTCATAATGATAAAAGGTTCAATCCATCAACAAAAAATATCCATCTTAAACATATATGCACCCAACATAGGAGTAGCAACTTTCATAAAGCAACTTCTATGTAAACTCAAAAAAAAATCAACTCTAACACTATCATAGCTGGGGACATGAATACCCGACTCGCAACCCTAGACAGATCATGAGGACAAAAAATCAGCAACGAGATCCAGAAACTCAATGTGACTCTTGACCAAATGGACTTAATTGATACCTACAGAACACTCCATCCAAAGAAGAAACATTTTACTCATCACTGCATGGAACACACTCTAAGATCAACCATATACTTGGCCATAAATCAATCATAAGCAAATTTTAAAGGACCGAAATTTTCCCATGCACCTTCTCAGACCAAGTGGAATAAAAATAAACATCAACACCAACAAGATCCCCCAAAACCCACAAAGACATGGACACTATGTCCATGATGCTAAACAACTCCTGTGTCACTGATGAAATCAAAACAGAGATTAAAAGATATCTGGAAACAAATGAAAATGAAGAAACATCTTACCAAAATCTCTAGGATGCCATGAAAACTGTAGTAAGAGGGGAATTCATATCTTTACAAATGCATATGAAGAAAATGGAAGGATCACAAATTAATAGTCTAACAAGCCACCTAAGGAAGCTGGAAAAGCAAGACGACAAAAACCCTAATTTCAGCAGAAGAATCCAAATCACCAAAATAAAATCCCAAATCCAGGACACAGAAGACAAAAAAAAAAAAAAAACTCAATGAAAAAAAAGCTGGTTCTTCAAAAGGATAAAGAACAATGGTCCCCTAGTGAGACTGACCAAGAAAAAGAGAGAAAAAGCCCAAATAAACACAATCAGAAAAACAAAAGATGAAGCCACATCTGACCCTGAAAAAATACAAAAGATCATTACAGACTGCTATGTACACGTGTATAGAAACAAACTTGAAAACCTTGAGAAAATGGAGGACTTTCTGACATCACACAACTGCCTAGGTTGAAACAAGAAGAAATTGAGATCCTAAATAGACCAACACAATCAAGGAAATACTGTATAGTAAGAAAACTACCTACACAAAAAAGTCCTGGACCATATGGCCTTCCAGCAGAATTCTATAAGACATTTAAGGAGGAGCTGATACCAATCCTACTGAAGGTATTCCAAGAGATTGAGAAAGATGGAACTTTACCCAAATCATTTTACGAATCTAACATCACATTGATACCCAAGCCAACTAAAGACCCAACAAAGAAAGAGAACTACAGGCCAATATCTTTGATAAACATAGATGCTAAAATTCTCAACAAGATCCTAGCAAACCGGATTCAACAATACATCTCAAAAATCAACCATCATGACCAAGTAGGCTTCATGCCTGAGATGTAAGGCTAGTTCAACATTCATAAAACCATAAATGTAATAAAATACATCAACAGATGTCAAAACAAAAACCACATGATTATGGAACGTATTCTAAGATCGACCACAAAATTGGCCATAAATCAAGCATAAGCAAATTTAAAAGGACTGAAATTCTACCATGCACCATCTCGGACCCCAGTGGAATAAAAATAAACATTGACACCAACAAAGTCCCCCCAATCCCCACAAAGACATAGACACTAAACAACATGATGCTAAACAACTCCTGGGTCAATGATGAAATCAAAATAGGGATCAAAAGACACCTGGAAACAAATGAAAATGAAGAAACATCTTAACAAAATCTCTGGATGCCTTAAAAGCTGTAGTAAGAGGGGAATTTATATCCCTACAAACACACATGAAGAAAATGAAGGAACACAAATTAAAAGCCTAAAAAGTCACCTAAGGGAGCTGGAAAAGCAAGACCACAAAAATCCTAATTTCAGCAGAAGAATCCAGATCACCAAAATAAGAGCCCAAATCCAGGACATAGAAGACAAAAAGATAATACAAAAAATCAATGAAACAAAAAGCTGGTTCTTCAAAAGGGTAAACAAGATCGATGATCCCCTAGCTAGACTGACCAAGAAAAAATGAGAAAAAACCCAAATAAGCACAATCAGAACCACAAAAGATGAAGTCACATCTGACCCTGAAGAAATACAAAAGATCATTAGAGACTACTATGTACACTTGTATGGAAACAAACTCGAAAGCCTTAAGGAAATGGAGGACTTTCTGACATTACACAACCTACCTAGGTTGGAAAAAGAAGAAATAGATACCCAAAATAGACCAATAACAATCAAGGAAATCAAATACGTAGTAAGAAAACTACCTAAAAAAAAAAGCCCTGGTCCAGATGGTTTGCCAGCAGAATTCTACAAGACATTTAAGGAAGAGCTGATACAAATCCTATTGAAGGTATTCCAGGCAAATGAAAAAGATGGAACTTTCCCCAAATCATTTTACAAAGCCAACATCACATTGATACCCAAGCCAGGTAAAGACCCAACAAAGAAAGAAAACTACAGGCCAATATCTTTGATGAACATAGATGCTAAAATTCTCAACAAGATCCTAGAGAACCGAATTCCACAATACATCTCAAAAATCATTCATCATGACCAAGTAGGCTTCATTCCTGGGATGCAAGGCTGGTTCAACATTCGGAAAACCATAAATGTAATCAAATACATCAACAGATGTCAAAACAAAAACCACATGATTATATCATTAGATGCAGAAAAAGCTTTTGATAAAATCCAGCACCCCTTCTTGATAAAAACCCTCAAACATCTAGGCATATGGGGAACATACCTCAAAATAGTAAAAGCCATCTACGAGAAACTCACAGCCAGCATACTCCTAAACAGACAAAAATTGGAACCATTTCCCCTGAAAACTGGAACAAGACAAGGATGCCCACTCTCACCCCTCCTGTTCAGTATAGTATTGGAAATCCTGGCTCTAGCAATCAGAGAAGAGAAGGCAATCAGGGGTATCCAAATAGGAAAAGAGGAACTCAAGTTATCTCTCTTTGCAGATGATATGATTGTGTACCTTGAAAACCCAAGAGAATCTGTCAAAAACCTCCTTACACTGATAAAGGCCTTTGGCAAAGTCTCAGGATACAAAATAAATGTGCAAAAGACAATGGCATTCCTTTACACCAATAGTAAACAAACAGAAACCCAAATAAAAAACACAATTCCATTCACAATAGCCACAAAGAAAAAGAAATACTTTGGCATCTTCCTAACCAGAGACATGAAAGACCTTTACAATGGAAACTACAAAACACTGCTCAAAGAAATCAAAGATGACACAAACAAGTGGAAAGATATCTCATGCTCATGGATTGGAAGAATCAACATTGTGAAGATGTCCATCTTACCTAAGGCAATCTACAAATTCAATGCAATACCCATCAAATTACCAGCAACATTCTTCTCAGACCTAGAAAAAATAACACAGGAATTCATATGGAAACAAAAATGACCAAGAACAGTCAGAACAATTCTCAGCAAAAAAAACAAAGCAGGTGGTATCACATTACCAGACTTCAAACTCTACTATAAAGCTAAATTAACAAAACAACTTGGTACTGGTATAGGAATAGGCATATAGATCAATGGAATAGAATTGAGACTCCAGAAGCAAAACCTCAATTTCTCAACCAACTCATCTACGACAAAGCCTCCACAACCTACCACTGGGGAGAAGAAAACCTGTTCAGTAAATGGTGCTGGGAAAACTGGCTGACAACATGCAGAAGATTGAAACAGGACCCCTATCTATCCCCATGCACAAAGGTTAACTCCAAATGGATCAGTGACCTAAATGTAAAACCTCAAACCATAAGAATCTTAGAAAATGAAGGACATACCCTCATGGAAATCGGAACTGGCCTCCAATTCCTGAACAAAACGCAAAACCCACAGGTCATAAGAGAGAGGATAGACAAGTGGGACCTTATTAAACTGGCAAGCTTCTGCAAAGCCAAAGAAATCATCAAGAGAGCAGGGAGACAGCCTACAGACTGGGAAAAGTATTTGCCAACACTAGGATAGACAAAGGCTTAACACCTTTGATCTACAAGGAACTCAAACGTGCTGAAAAGAAAAAAACAAACAACCCCATTATAAAATGGGCAGAAGATATAAACAGACACTTCACAAAGGAAGACATCCAAGCAGCCAACAGACATATGAAGAAATGTTCAACCTCACTAATCATCAGGGAGATTCAAATCAAAACCACACTGAGATACCACCTAACTCCAATCAGAATGGCAATTATCAACACCTCAAAAAATAACAGCTGCTGGAGAGGGTGTGGCAAAAAGGGAACACTTCTACACTGTTGGTGGGAGTGTAAACTAGCACAACCTCTGTGGAAAGCAGTGTGGCGATTCCTAAGAGCTTTAAAAATCAACCTCCCATATGACCCCACAATCCCCCTACTGGGAATATATCCTGAAGACCTCAAATCACTCTATAAAAAAGATACCTGCACATGTATGTTTATTGCAGCATTGTTCATAATAGCAGAAACCTGGAAGCAACCATGCTGCCCATCAAAAGAGGGCTGGATTAAAAAACTGTGGTACATATACACGATGGAATACTACGCAGCCATGAAAAAGAACAAAATCATGAATTTTGCAGCCACCTGGATGGAACTAGAGTCTATAATACTGAGTGACCTCTCACAGAAACAAAGGTCCGAGTATCACATGTTCTCACTCATATAATGGACACAGAACATCCAACCTAATACTATAAGAAAATGACTGACAGTAGTGGGAAACTATGGGGGGGGAGGGAGATGGGATTACGGTAGCAAATATCTGTCTGGGGATGGGAAAGCACCTCTTATCAATAGGGTGCCTGAATGAAATGTATTTGTATACCTAACCCTTAACTGTACCCCAAAATATCATAATAAAAAATATTGATTATAAAAAAAACTACATGATTATATCATTAGATACAGAAAAAGCTTTTGATAAAATCCAGCACCCCTTCTTGATAAAAACCCTCGAACATCTACGCATCTGTGGAACATAACTCAAAATAGTAAAAGCCATCTACGAGAAACCCACAGCCAGCGTACTCCTAAACCTACAAAAATTGGAATCATTTCCCCTGAAAACTGGAACAAGACAAGGATGCCCACTCTCACCCCTCCTGTATTGTATTGGAAGTCCTGGCTAGAGCAATCAGAGAAGAGAAGGCAATGCAGGGTATCTAAATTGGAAAAGAGGAAGTCAAGTTATCTCTCTTTGCATATGACATGATTGTGTACCTTGAAAACCCAAGAGAATCTGTCAAAAACTTCCTTACACTGATAAAGGACTTTGGCAAAGTCTCAGGATATAAAATAAATGTGCAAAAGACAATGGCATTTCTTTATACCAATAATAAACAAACAGAAACTCATATAAAAAGCACAATCCCTTTCACAATAGCCACAAAAAAATGAAATACTTTGGCATCTTCCTAACCAGATACGTGAAAGACCTTTACAATGAAAACTACAAAACACTGCTCAAAGAAATCAAAGATGACACAAACAAGTGAAAGAAATATCCCATGCTCATGGACTGGAAGAATCAACATTGTGAAGATGTCCACCCTACCTAAGGCAATCTACAGATTTAATGCAATACCCATCAAATTATCAGCAACATTCTTCTCAGACCTAGAAAAAACAATATAGGAATTCATATGGAAACACAGAAAACCAAGAATAGCCAGAACAATCCTCAGCAAAAAAAGCAGGAAGTATCACATTACCAGACTTCAAACTTTACTATAAAGCTACAATAATCAAAACAGCTTGGTATTGGTACAGGAAAAGGCATATAGACCAATGGAATAGAATTGAGATTCCAGAAGCAAAACCTCAATTTCTCAAACAACCCATCTTTGACAAAGCCTCCAGCACCCACCATGGGGGAGAGGAGAACCTATTCAGTAAATGGTGCTGGGAAAACTGGCTGACCACATGCAGAAGACTCAAATAATGCCCCTATCTATCCACATACAAAAATTAACTCTAAATGGATCAGAGACCTAAATGTAAAACCTCAAACTATAAGAACCTTAGAAAATGCAGGACACACCCTTATGGAAATTGGCACTGGCATCCAATTCCTGAGCAATACCTGAAATGCACAGGCCATAAGAGATAAGATAGACAAGTGGGACCTCATTAAACTGACAAGCTTCTGCAAAGCCAAAGAAACCATCAAGAGAGCAAGGAGACAGACCACAGACTGGGAAAATGTATTTGCCAACTCCAGGTCTGACAAAGGCTTAACATCTTGGATCTACAAGGAACTCAAACGTGCTGAAAAGAAAAAAACAAACAACCCCATTATAAAATGGGCAAAAGATATGAACAGACACTTCTGAAAGGAAGACATCCGAGCAGCCAACAGACACACGAAGAAATCTTCAACCTCACTAATCATCAAGGAGATGCAAATTAAAACTACACTGAGATACCACCTAACTCCAGTCAGAATGGCAATTATCAACACCTCAAAAAATAACAAATGCTGGAGAGGATGTGGAGAAAAGGGAACACTACTACACTGTTGGTGGGAGTGTAAACTAGTGCAACCTCTGTGGAAAGCAGTGTGGCGATTCCTAAAAGCTCTAAATATCGACCTCCCATATGACCCTGCAATCCCCCTACTGGGAATATACCCTGAAGAACTCAAATCACTCTATAAAAAAGATACCTACACACAAATGTTTATCACAGCATTATTCACAATAGCAAGAATCTGGAACCAACCATGCTGTCCATGAAAAGAGGACTGGATTTTTAAAATGTGGTACATATACACGATGGAATACTATGCAGCCATGAAAAAGAACAAAATCATGAATTTTGCAACAATCTGGATGGAACTAGAGTCTATAATACTGAGTAATCTCTCACAGAAACAAAAATCAGAGTTTCACATGTTCTCACTCATATAGTGGACCTTGAATATCTATCATAATACTGTAAGAAAAAGGACTGACAGTGGTTGGAAACTATGGGAGGGTGGGGAGGAGAATGGAGGTGGGACTAACAGTAGTCAATATCTGTCTGGGGATGGGGAGACATCCCTTATTAACAAGGGTGCCTGAACAATGCACACTTGTATACCTAACCCTTAACTGTACCCCACAATTTTATAATAAAAAATATGTTAAAAATAGAAAATGATGAAACATCTTACCAAAATCTCTGGGATGCCATGAAATTAGTTTTAAGAGGGGAGTTTATATCTCTACAAGCATACATTTTTTAAAAAATGGAAAGATCACAAGTGGAGAACCTAAGAAATCACCTAAGAGAGCTGGAAAGAGAAGACCACAAAAACCCCAACTTTAGCAGAAGAATCCAAATCACAAAAATATGAGCCCAAATACGGGGCAAAAATATCATTGAAAACATCAACAAAACAAAAAGTTGGTTCTTTGAAAGAATTAACAAGGTTGATGGGTCCCTAGCCAGAATGATCAAGAAAAAGAGAGAAAAAGCCCAAATAAACATAATCAGAAATACAAAAGATCAAATCACTACTGACCCTGAAGAAATACAAAGGGTTATCAGAGATTATAGAGTATGTACACCTATATGGAAACAAACTTGATAACCTAGATGAAATGGAAGACTTTCTGACATAACACAACCTACTCAAGTTGAAACAAGAAGACACTGAGACACTAAATAGACCAATACAACCCAGGAAATTGACTCTGTCATAAGAAAACTACCTTTAAAAAAAAAAGCCCTGGACAGGAAGCCTTTCCAGCAGAATTCTACAATAAATGTACAGGGAAGAGCTGATACCAATCCTATTGAAAGTATTCCAGGCAATTGAGAAAGATGGAATTCTCCCCAAATCATTTTATGAAGCTAACATTACACTGATACCCAAACCGGGTCAAGATGCAACAAAGAAAGAGAACTACAGGCCAATATCCCTTATGAACAAAGATGCAAAAAACCTCAACAAAATTCTAGCAAATCAGATCCAAAAACACATCTCAAAAATCATCCACCATGACCAAGTAGGCTTCATGCCCAGGATGCAGGGCTGCTTCAACATTCTCAAGACCATAAATGTAATTAAATACATCAACAGATGTAAAAATAAGAACCACATGATTATCTCATTAGATGCAGAAAAAGCTTTTGATAAAATCCAGCAACCCTTCTTGATAAAAACCCTCAAACACTTAGGTAGAGAAGGAACATACCTCAAAATAGTAAGTGCCATTTATGACAAACTGACAGCTAACATATTGCTAAATGGAAACATTTCCCCTGAAAACTGGAATAAGACAAGGCTGCCCACTCTCACTCCTCTTGTTCAATATTAAGTACAGCTTTTTAAACAACAGTATCCCATTGTCAACATTAGCAATACAGTTGTCTTTTTTTTTTTTTATGTTGATGAAACATGCTTCACAGACTATCTTGTGGAGTCAACTAGACAATCACAAAAGCCTCTTCAGAAAAACTCATCTGTTCCCTTTGGATCAAAAGTAAGTGATGTAACAGTTGTCTGAGCTTGACACTGTGGAGTCTACTGTATGTCAAGTAGCTCTGACCTAGTGGGATGCAACGAGTAAAAAAATTTTACTGATAACTAAGACTTCCTTCTTTCTAATAATGAAAACGTTGACTCTTTTAGGCAAGAATATTTCTGAAATTTATAATACCTGTCTCGGTTGTCACCACAGCTATATATATATTTATCTTTTTAGCTCATCTTCAATATGAGTATTATTCTTTATAGTCTATATTGGATAAAGTGACCCATTTGTTCAGTTTCTATCATATGGTTGTACTTGGCTGTATACAATTCTATTCCTCCTAGTCTTTCTTTCAAACAATTTTACCAGATAAAAATTTACTTTGTTCAAAACTGAAATGTATATTAACATATTCTATAATACCTCCCGCCACTGGAGTCCTATTGTATTCAGTGCTTCCTCAGTTCTTTTATGCATTTACAAATAAACACACACATTATTGTTCTCTCTGTGTGCGTATTTGACAAAACTTAATATACCACTGTTCTGATTTTTTGCCTTCCTCCCTTAACATCTATACTTTGGAGACCTTTTCATATCAGTGGAAACAGTGTAATTATTTCTATATATAGAACATGTACTCATTGTCTTTACATCTACTCATCCCACCATAACACACACACATATTTCCCTAAATGCTGCTCAATACTTTGGCTTTGCCTATATATTTTTTTCACACCTCCTTAACCTGATTTATAACACTTGGGATCCAGAGTAGCCAGCAACCCTTCTTGATAAAAACCCTCAAACACTTAGGTAGAGAAGGAACATACCTCAAAATAGTAAGTGCCATTTATGACAAACTGACAGCTAACATATTGCTAAATGGAAACATTTCCCCTGAAAACTGGAATAAGACAAGGCTGCCCACTCTCACTCCTCTTGTTCAATATTAAGTACAGCTTTTTAAACAACAGTATCCCATTGTCAACATTAGCAATACAGTTGTCTTTTTTTTTTTTATGTTGATGAAACATGCTTCACAGACTATCTTGTGGAGTCAACTAGACAATCACAAAAGCCTCTTCAGAAAAACGCATCTGTTCCCTTTGGATCAAAAGTAAGTGATCTATTGGATCTGTAGTGGAGTAGAGATTGAACTGACTTTTGTAGACTATCCTAGAAACCTAATCATTAGCAGTGGAGTTCTGAGATCCAAAAATGTTCATAAATAAATTGAAGTTTTATAATATGGTACAGTGACAGCATACATGCTGACTTTAGAACCTATTATATGAACTAGGATTCCACTTGTGTGACATATTTCGCAAGTAATATAAAGTGTTTATAGCTCAGAATTGCTAAAGAATTTATGTTGAAAGTGATCCGTTTGATCAAATAGGTAGGTTAGACTAGAAAAATCTTCAGGGTTGAAGTTTTCTGAAGCTCATTGATGTCTGCAGCAGCTGGAACAGAACCATGCAAGTGGCATGGCTATAGGAAAACCACATTTACCTAATAACTAGACTCTTATTAGATATATACAGCACTGTAGTCCATCTACCCAGGATACTCGCAGTTGAGAGCTGACCACCAAGGCAGGAACTATCTTGGGACACCCTGGAACATGCATATCAATAGGCAAGCCTGATCTAAGATACCTATAATAAACTTTCACCTTCATTATAGTACTATTAACATAAAATTATCCTAGGGGAGCCTCCCACTCCCATCATACACCTGATGCCATGACAGTCCTGGTATGACCCTATAAAGTCTGAAACACCTCTGCCTGATATGAGGAAGGAGTAACAGAGACCCAGCCCTAAGACTACCCATTTCTAGGAAAAACCCATGCCAAAACCCACTCCCCAAAACCCATAAGAGTAAAAGGGCCCAACATTCTAGTTCGCAACAGAAACAGCAGCTTTCTGTAGGCCATTTCTGCCCACTCTTTTCTTTTGAGAGTATACTATTCTTTGCTTAATAAAGCTGCTTGTTTATCCTGCTTCTCTGTCTGTGAATTCATTTCAAACAAGAAGACAAAAACCTTCTGTCCACCTGTCTCACACCAGGAGGAGCACCCCTTTCCCTGGTTATACATTTATCAGTCATTTCGTGTTTAGACTCATCCTTGGAGCCTAAGTACATTATACTAGAGTTCACAATATCATAAGACACATTCTTTTAGAGGCTATTATAGTTATTAAGCTTCTGTAAATTCTTTTCTAACTCATGGTTTATTAATGTGGTTTAAATATTAATTCTTATCCAGGTTCTGTAGAGCTAGTTTTTGTAAAATATCCTTGCCACTTCTTCATTTGGAAGTATTCACAAATAAAGGTGCATCAGCATTAAGAAGGTAAATAAATGTTGCAATAAGAGCTTACACGTCAATCCTTGGAATTTTGGAGCTCAGCAATGAAATATTATTCCAAATTAAAATATTAAATGTATTTAAATATTATAATGTTTGGCCAACCAACATAGACTTGTTATGATATACATTTTTGCTCCAAATTATAAAAAGCACAAACATTTTAGAATGATGTAACATAAGTTAAATTATTCAAGCAAGTTATCTAAGGATTAGAATTGAATGTTGGTATATTTTTAGAGTGAGATATACGTAAAAACTCCATTATGGGGCAGGCACATTGCTTTTCAATCTATGAATTCATGACAGGTTATGTAGCCTACCCCTGGTCTCCAAGGAAAACTGTGCCTCTAAGATGACTCTCCTTGCTCTCTATGCATGAGTATTTGGGTGGTGTTGAGCTCTTGAGTCAGGCAGCCTGTGGTACCCCTTCCTAGTGCCCCACAGAAGGTAATTGTCCATGCTGTCAGCCTCTTTTCATTCTAAAAGAACATGAATTCGCCATGCTTTAGGCTTTTGTACTTTTCTTATAAGACTGTTTAGTATGTTTGGTTATACTTTGTAATGTGATGAAGCTGTGATTTGTTTGGTTTATTAATAGAGCATTTTTCTCATTCTCTTAAAAGTAACTAATGCCTGTGTGTACGTCACACCAAAAGCATTTGTCTAGTCTTAAATGACAGTTGTTTTAAAATGAGATTAATTTTTAGCTCATCCATATAGCTTCTCAGAATATCAAGAGACTAGGATTATGATACACTTCTGACAAAATGAATAATAATCCAAAAACTTAAAGCATAACATTTAATTATTAGTATCTATAAGGAAGGAAGTAGAATAGATCCTTCCGCCTCAGCCTTCCAAGTAGCTGGAACGACAGGCACGCGCTACCACGCCCGGCTAATTTTTTGATTTATTGTAGAGATGAGGTCTCGCCTAAGTAGAATCATATACAATGTTTCCTTTTGCATCTGGCTTATTTCACTTAAGCATAATGTTTTCGAGTTTCATCTATATTGCAGGATGTATCAGAATTTCATTCTGATGAAGTGGCTGAATACTATTCCATGGATGGGTATGTCACATTTTGTTTATGCATTCGTCTGTTGAAGTTTCTACCTCTGGCCATTATAAATAATGCTGCTATGAACATGAGTATAAAAAGTGTCCATATGGGTCCCTACTTTCAGTTCCTTTGGAATTTATCTAGGAGTGGGATTGCTGGATTATATAGTTAATATTTTAACTTTTGGGTGAACTGCCTAACTTTTCTACAGCAGCTATACAATTATACATTCCCACCAGCAATGCACAGGTTCCAATTTCTCCACATCCTCACCAACACTTATTTTTTTGTTGCTGTTTTTTTTTCCCCTAGTAATAGCCATCTTATTATGTGAGAAGTGGTATCTCATTGTGGTTTTGATCTGCATTTTCCTAATGACTGGTGATGTAAGCATCTTTACAGGGACCTATTTATTGGCAATTTGTGTATCTTAGAAGAAAGAGCTATTCAAGTCCTTTGTCCATTTTTATTGGGTCATTTATTTTGTTGTTGGAATCAGAGTTTTGATATATTCTGGATATTAAATCCTTATCAAATATACGACTTTATATGACTTACAAATGCAGTTGATCCTTAAACAACATGGGGTTCAGGAGCACTGATCCCCCTTGCAGATGGACATTTGTATATACCTATTGACCCCCTCACAGCATAACTAATCATAGCCTACTGTTGCCTGGAAGCCTCACCAACACCATAAACTGTCCGTTGACACATTATTGTATGCTATATGTATTAGATAGTGTATTCTTATAATAAAGTACAACTGAAATGTACATTGCTTTCCTTATTTCTAAACTGCGAAAAATTTATACCTTTCAGAATTATAAGAATTAAATAAGTATTAACAGTCTAATTCAGTGCCTGCTGTGTAGCATGTGCTAAGTAAGTTCTGCCCACCTTAAATTTCCTATCATATTCCTTTTCTCTGGATGCAGCCAAGTGGTAGAGGGTATGGAATTGGAAGGAGAAAGCATTTACTGGTGTCTCTGGAAGTTCTGAAGTTCAGAGGCAAAAGGGAATGGCTGATTAGATGGGGAAGACTAACATATGGTTAAGAGATAGGAAAATTCTTTGCTTGAGCATCACAGGTCAACCAAGTTTCAAAATGGTTGAACAAAATAATATAGGTACTTAGGATGGGAAATTGCTTAGGAAACAATGAGAGCAGACTAGAGAGTGCTCACAGGAAGTATGGTAAATGCCTCTTGAACCAGGAGAGTAGGAAAGCAAATTGAATCATGTCTGACAGGTAAAATCATCTGGGGGTCACGCTAAGGGAATAAACAGTAATTTTTTTCTAGACCCAGAAGACCATTACAGGCTGAGAAGTATTTCAGTGTTTGCCCTACTACAGTTTTTCTTTCACCCAGAAAGAGGGGAAATTGGTAAGTTACCACTCTGATTCCTAAAACTCAGCACTATAAGAATCTAACTGTTTCATGATGGAGGCACATGATAGTTTGCAAAACTTCTTTTCTACATGTGCAGAAACATGTGCTTGCATATGTGTGTGGCAAATTGTGAATGCCTGCCGAGTAATTGGAGCAGTATATGAGAGTCAGAGTACAGTTAGATTTAATGGGAGACTTGGCAACATGTTTAGAAGCCAATGGAAGCATCTCAGCAGGAGTCAAAATAATAAGATAGAGAAAGGATTATTAATAGCATGAGGTACTAGAGACAGAGTAGGATGATGCAATTCAAAATACATGTGGAGGGATTGATTACTGAGGAAAAGAGAAATCTCAAAGGGAGCGTTAAACCAAGGAGAGTCCAGATGCACTGGAAGGAAGTAGAGCATGACAGCCTGTCAGCACTCATGAGGTTGAGAATGGTGGGAAGGGATAACCATGTGGTTGAGATGATGAGAGGTTGTGGCCAGAGGGCGATGCTAACTTTAGTGACTTTGGAGGTGAAGTTGTGGATGATGGCAAGATGCAAGGCACAATGCTGACAGTGAGTACCAAGGTGTGTGATAGACTCTGTGTGTCATGAAGTCCAGAACCTCAGGAGCTGACATCATTTATGTCCTGAAAATTAAGTGGTTGAAACTTCAAGTCATGGTCAGATAACATCTTCCCTGATGTACAGATGCCTATTCTTTGAGGAATATTCCTTTTATCTAATGCCCATAGTTGTTTTATGGAATGGTCTGTCCTAATTTATTGTTGTATGAGATGGAAACCTAAATTGCTAATGATATTGATAATTTTTCAGATACCTCTTCTACTCACCCCACTAGGAATGGATTATTGTCTTTCTGATTTCCCTGCAAGAGAATCAACAGGGTCAAAATTATGTCTAAAAGTCGGACTTCTTACCTGCTGTTTGGTGTATATCTACTTAGTCAGATAATATCTTTCCATCCCACAGCTTGGCCACCAGAGTAAATGTGAAATACTCTTGAGACTGCTGACCAAAAATACAGTAGGAAATGGCAGTGCTAGGCTGCAATAAATCAAGTCAGATTCTCTCAAAATGAAGACTAATACAATGTTTGTAGTACGGGAAAAACAAACTATTAGTCAATTCCCCAAGTTTCTCCAAGGAAAGGTATACTTTTGGTGTCAATATAGTGAGCTTGAGCTTTTAAACAATACTTTTGGGAATCCAAAAATATATGTATATGTAAATAAACTTCACAGTATGCTGTTGATCTCTTTAACAGCTCCCTATACCTGTCATCAAGAATTGTTGACCCAGAACTCCTTTCTTCCTAGATCCTCTTCCACGTTTGGTGAGCAACATCATCCTAGGTGCTCACTATAGAGCACTCGTTATATTCTAGAGATGGAAGTTAATGAATGTCAAGAATAAAATAGCTACTTCTAAAAATTTCACTGCCAGCAGAATTACCTAACCCCACATCAGTATGGGAGTATGCTATAAAGGCACATGCCACAGCATATAGAGGCTTCCTTTGTAACGAGTATGGGACTAACGTGAGCATGGGATTAACGTGGGCATGGGATTAACGTGCATGGAGTCCCTCTGGGGGATTGTAAGCAAATAGGCAACTAAGCACTCTTAATCAATAGGGTTATTCAGACAGAAATCAAATGTAAAGTGGTTTTGACCAGGAGTCCCCTACCTAGGTCCAGGGGTGTGAGTTGGCTGAGCCTATCAACAGAGTGAGGAGCAAACTTTGAGCACAGAGATTTCAGTCCTAAAGTTTCTGTGAAATACCCCATTTTAGGTGTCTGAGCAAGTAATGTGTGCAATGGGTAAAGGGAAATCCAGTCACATCTGGTTAAAGTGAGAGATTTAGGTCAGGAAACTCTGAGACCAGAATTCTTCAGAGGTTAGCCTATCCATCCTAAAGCTTAGCCATAGAAGTAAATGGCTAAAAGAAATAGAGTGCTAAAGAGAACAACTGGTCAAGCACACAACTGTCCCAAGCAACTTCTCTCTCCTCCGAAGCTGAAGGCCTCTAGACTGTAGATCTAGTCCTCATCTATAATTATCACACTGTGCACTTTCTGATTTCATTGAGAACACTGGCCATGGTGCAGTCCTGACACTTTCCTAGGAAGAAGTAATGGACAAGGGTTCCATCTGCCCACAGACCTTTTCTTTTGAGAAGCACACCTCACGTGATCCTGTATTCTTAGGGTGCTGTCAATAAGGAAGCATGTAATCCACACCATTCAGTTAAGGCCCCTGCAGGAATATTAGAGAAATAATGATAGCTGTTGAGGCTGATGACCATAAAATTCACAGAGCTGCTGGGGCAATCTTTCCCACTGCATGGACAGATGTGGAGAAGAATGAAGAAAATAGAGGAAAACAGAGCCAAGAATGGGGCACCTATGTGCAGCTGTTTGAAGTCATTCCAACCCTGATGTTTTAAGCTTCATGAGTTAGTAAATTCCCTTTTGCTTAAGCTAATTTCCACTGAGTTTCTGTCACTTGCAACCAACAGCAATCTGACTAATACAGAGGGGGAAAGCAGGTGACATAGAGAGGATGAGCAGAGGTCATTTTCATGGCCATAGCTAGAAAACAGCATTTATGACTGGACATTAGCTCATTCTCTTCATCTTCTGAAGGTCCAGGACAGTTGACCAAACCAGAATATGTCAACAGAGTCAGACCACGGCTGAGAGGTAGGTGGAATTGTCTGCTATATTTTTGTTTCTGCCTTGGGAATTCTTCTCTTCTTCTATTCTCTTCCTTTTGAAATTCCCACAGTATTCCCCTCACCCAAAACTGTTATTTCTAGGAGAACCTGCCTCTAAGCACAGCACTTTGGTATCTCATCCTCCCTCACCCTGTCAATAGGCTCAGTCAACTTACACCCTTGTACCTAGGCAGGGGACTCCTGGTCAAAATCACTTTACACTTGATTTCTGTCTGAATAACCCTATTGATTGAGAGTGCTCACTTGCCTATTTGCTTTAAAAGCCCCCAGAGGGACTCCAAGCATTTTAATCACACCCTTGTAACAAAGGAAGCTTCTGTAAACTGTAGCATTTGCCTTTATAGTATACTCCTACACACATTCAAGTAGATAAAAACATTTGTGTGTCAAGGAAGATGTAATAAAGGAACAGTTATGGCCTGTGTACACACTCAGGCAGCATGTCTCCTCTCTAAACCTGCTGGATAAATTATAGACAGCTTTTGTTGTGGTTTATTATTCTCAATCCGACATGTTCTAAATTAATCTGGTCATTTCACATTAATCCAATCATACTTTAGAACCAGACATGCTTCACTTGAGCAGTTCTCTACTCTCCTTACCAAGCAGGGATCATTAAATGCCCACATGGAATAATAATCCAAATTAATCACATGTCACCTGTGCAGCTCCTGCTCTTTTCCTGGCACAAGCCTTTGTCCATTCTCTATTCCAGAGAAAAGGTAATTCATAGATCACATACTCTTTTGTGCCAGATTATTTTTGAAAGTGTAGTAAACAGCTAATGTTGTTCCCAATTACCTTTAAAAAGTGAACAGAAGAATTAAGAAGGTTTAACATAGTCAGATAGGGAGATACAATTTGAAGCAATACTTGGAGTAGTAGCTTTCACATAAGGGCTACAGTACTGGCATTAACCAATATGTGTGACAGTATTTTAAGAGCTATGATTAGTCAACCAAGTTAGGGATTCTTTAATACACAAATGTTTGCAAGCTCTGAAAAGCACAGATTACAGGTACCATCTGCCTTACATTTTAAATCTTTAATATTCATTCATTCATTTTTCCAATTATCTATTGGGGGCTAAGTGTCAGTCACAGAGATGAATAAAACATACTCCATGTACTCAAGAAGTTCATAGCATAAGGAGTCATATGGACATCCCTAGAATTAATCAGTATTAGAGTCATTCTTTGAATTAAAGCATTGAAAGTCCAGTAGTTAAGAACAATTACATTACAATAAACACAGAATTGAGTGCAAAGAAGGTGAGTTGTGATGACAGTGATTAAGAAAATTCTGGCTCAGCCTGTAATCCCGCGCCTTTGGGAAGCTGAGGTGAGTGGATTGCCTGAGCCCGTGGGTTCAAGACCCGCCTGGGCAGCAAGACCTCATCTCTACAATAAATCAAAAAATCAGCCGGGCGTGGTAGCGCACGCCTGTAATTCCGACTACTTGGAAGGCTGAGGCGGAAGGATCGCCGGAACCCAGCAGGTCGAGGCTGCAGTGGCCGGGAGCGGCCACTGCACTCCAGTCTGGGCGACAGAGTGAGACTCCAACTCAAAAAAAAAAAAAAAGAAAGTTCTGGAACATGTCTGGATGCTGTAGAAGAACTGTCAAGCTGGTAGGTCAACTGTAGAAGAGACAAGGAAAGGACATGAGGAGCCACAAAAAAAATTCAGCAACAGCATGTACAGGCATTAACCCTAAGGAAGAGCACGGGCAGTGAACTAGTGGCATATCTGTCAGCTTTTTCATTTCCAAAACTTTCAAAATAGTCAATCAAAAAAATGTTTTCAGAAATATGGAGAATACTCCTTATGTTTAGATTCAGGGCTATAGCCAGAATTTCTGGAGTGACATCCCTTTGTCGTGCCCATTCTCATAACAGCCCCTCTGCTTTAACTTGGAGATGACTCCTTTTTCTGTCTCGTCCATTGTGCCAGGTGGGCTGTACTGCTGCTCCAAGGGTGGGACACGTGTCTGGGGCCCAAGCCAATAAGTGCATCACATTCCCATGGCCTTTGTACTTGGTTCATGAGAATGCACTGGGGTGATTTCAGCCCTGTAAGTAAAAGGGCTCACTGTTTCCTGTTGGACTTGACTCTTTAACTCATGTGAGCCTAGAACTACAATTGTCATCTTCTCATCAGGCAGAGAGATCCTAGAAGTTATATAAGTTATGATGGGAATGCACATAAAACCATTCCAGGGGAAGGCAGTGAGGACAAACAGAGACAAAAATCAAGAACTAATGATATTGTTGGAGCCCAGAATCCAACTATACTAAAAGCCAGGCTACTTGTGGACTTTTTCTGTTAACTAAGAAAAATAAATCCCATCTTTGCCTCAAGTCCTTTGAAGTAGATGTTCTAACACTTCTAGAACACAGAAAAATAAACAAAACAGGCACATTTAATCTGATGCCTTCTCATCATGTGCAGGCCCTAACTCAAACTCTCTAGGATCAGAATGTCAGAGCTATAACACTGACACAAGCCATTTCACAACTTCAAGTCACTTTTAAACCAGCGTCACAGAAAATATAATCCTATAACATTTAGCCAAATTCTATATTGAAGACATTTTGAAGACTGCAAATTCTACCTACAGGACAATCATGAAATCCTAGCAGGAGATTAATTGGATGCAATACACTTTGATTATTGGCCTGCCTTGATTAATCTGTATTTGATTACTGAAAACTCATTAGAAATCATGTAATAATGGCAAGACATAAAATCTGATCCTGATGTATGTAATAGAAATCCAAAGAATATGTTAGTTTTTAATGGCTGTGCTGTGAATAGTAGTCATGTATTGCTATCTTTTTCAAGAAAAAAATAATCTGATCAGTTTATATGAGAGATGCTTTGTAAGATTGCCAACATGTACTCTGAGTTTGCAACTTACTCTGTAGCTCAACATTTGTGAACAAAATCACTAAGCATTCCACCCTATTCATTAGTCACTCCCTCCACACTGAAGTCATTAATAAGCAATGCAAATTACAAGTCTTATATTACCTATGGATTCTTATTTCATGGAGGCACTCTAGTATTACAGTCCATGAGTCCATATTTGAGGGAAGGTTGTAACCAAATCTCACCTACCAACTTGCAGTCATGCAAAAAAAAAAAAAAAGCAATGTGTCAACTGAAAAAAAAAGGAAAGTGGTTCCAACTTGTGGTTATGAAGGTGTAAAAATAAAAATTTAATCTTACTTTTCTCATGTGTTCATGTATTCAAGAATCATTGGCACAATCCAGTCCATTTTCAGCGATCATTTACTTCAGTGTTCTGAAATACCCTAAATAAAGCCTCTTCACTTGTATGCTAGAATATCACTTAAGTGTAGACACTTTCCTTTGACTACTGTTTCAGTCAGGAAATTCCAATTTGTCAAAAAATATGTACAGGATTATACTCCAAGTTGTTTGGATGACAGGCAGGTCTTAATTCTGAATGCTAAGGTGATGTATTTGTGGAAAAGAGCTCAAAACATTTCTTAGGAATTAACATAATATTTGGGAGCATCAGAAACAGCATTGCACTTGACTTTCAAAAGTCCATGAAAGAGCACCATTGACTTTCAGAAAACACAGGGCTATGAGAAGAGAGGTATATTAACACTTTCTTCTAAGAAATTTTTGGATTGACTAAACAAAAAAATAAACCAAAAAGAGCCAAAACCAAGATACCATCCCAAATGCCTCCCATTTGGTAGAACATCTACACGAAATGAAATGGGTCTAAAGTGGAGGAAAATACTAAGAGCTGACACATATGCCTCCACGCATGCAAAATAGCAGCAAATGAGGGAAAAACTGGGAAAATCCCACTTAGCATGAGCAACTCAGGGGCCATAAAGAGTACACTCAGTTTCCAGCCTCTTATCTAAGCTGAAAGAACTGTCAAGTTTATTTGCTACTTGGTACATGGGGAAAACACTCAAGGGAAAAGTCTAATCACCACTTTCCATACCAAGCAATAGAAGCAGCAAACAAAGCTTCAGTAAAAAAGGAAACTTCATGGGTCTATTTTTTCTTCCAAATTTTAACATTTCTAAGATCAAGCTGCTTTAAAAATTCAAAGCAAAATAAGTTTTCCATCTTCCAGATAAAAGAGCAAGTGAAGGTATAATCATCATTTCCTGTACTTTAGCCCTTATCTTCGAATAGAATTATCCTGTGCTACTCTTTTAAAAATGTGACTCTAATTGTGGGTATCTAATTATTTCTTTAGATGCCCTCAAAAGATTACCCTAGAAGTCATCATAGCATAGAACACTGTATGTGCATTTACCAAAATAAACAAAATATTTGTTTCAAGAAAATAGCTGTCCTTCCATAATCTTTTCTGGATTTTTCTGAGACTTTCTTGGTGCTGAGAGAATTGGACTTTGCTCTAGGCTCTGAAATGGGACAGAATAGTATGTCAATTGAATGACCTTAATGGTCATTCTGAATTGAGTGCTGAAAGTTCACTTCTGTTTTACTTCTCATCCCTCACTGAGTCCCGATGTATTGCCCAATAGAACCTCTCAAAGTTTCTGCAATGAAATTAAATAACATTGAAATATTCTAATAATCATGTGTCAACACATAGTGATACTACAAAATTAAATATAACACCGGTCTATTAATATGTTCCAAGTATATAATTAAATTCAAAGATTAAAATTTTTTTTTAATTAAAACACCAAAATCTCTTATTTAAAGTCCCAAAGGGCTAAAGTCTGATAAAAATCCTGCTGTCCTTGCTGCATAATATAAAATCACAGAAATTAAATTCCCAAATTCCAACTTAAAATCCAAGATCTTCTTCCCAACTTCTCACTTGCTTCAATTTCAGTTACACGAATTCTGTCTCATTCTTACAGAAGCTGCAGCCTGACTGTCTTTCTCTCAAGGTCATGGAGTTCCTTCAGGATCTCAGAAATTGTGTTTGCTCACTGCTAAGTCACTCAACTTTTAAGGACTCAAAGCATTAATGGCATACACATTTGTATATCACTGTTATCCATACCTATTCATTTTAGAGAGTAAAGCAATCCTCAGAAACCGGTACTTACTGTTGTCAAAGGACAAAATAAAAACTCAAAAGTATCCAAGAAAGCATTGGTTTCATTTTTA